>JAZHYW010008155.1:0-151564 GCA_037355805.1 Ixodes ricinus | reverse complement strand
AATGTGGTGGAAAGAGATGAGATTTTTGTTATCTTTTGGCTTTGGAGGTCGAACAGGGCGAGAAGGTTCTGTGGTGAAGTTCGTGTAGTGTATATAAGAGGGTGACCAAATAAAGTTGTCTTTAGCTGTGTCAGAGACGTGTCCTCGACTGTTCATTTTGCTTCTACTTTGAAACTTTCCTCTTTTCCTGCCTCAGTCTCGGGCTAAGAACAAAATGGTTAACATCCCCCAGCTCGCCTGCGCACTCACTGCATTATCATTGAAAAAAATATGTTTGCGCAGTCGACAGGATTCGAACCTCTGCCGGGAGACCATAATGGATTTCTAGTCCATCGCCTTAACCACTCGGCCACGACTGCGGGACGAGTAGGGGGCTCTGAGTTGTGATAGTAACTCAAGAGCTGGGGATGTCACGGATGAAACGTTGCATGTAGCCGCTCAACGTTTGTACAGGAGAGGGCGCTGCGGTCAAATGCGTATAAAATCGCGTTAAACCTTGCATGCATTGGCTCAACGTTTGTAGACGAGAGGGCGCTGCGGTCAAATGCTCAAATGCGTACATAACCCCGTTCCATACGACACATTCTCTTTCTGACATGGATGAAAACGTACGAAAGGCTCGGCATGCTGCGGCTCAGCGTCTACGCAGACAAGCACCACCAGAGCTTCGCCCCGATCAACATCATTCACCACGTGGAGATGCGGTCAATTTTTTGTTTTCTGATACTCGGCTCAGTATTTTTCCCCCGCAGCGTATACCCATACTCTAGCGGCTATCGTTTTTGAGTGATCGTCATAGACACCGTCTCATCTGTTCTATGCCATTTGCCACTTAAGATACAATTAATTGATTTTGGACAAATATTCGTTTAGCATAATTTGTTTATTAGCAGATTTAAGCTCATTATAAATAGCACAATTGTCCGCAAATAATTTGGCTTTAAAAGGGGAGTGTTCAATGAGATAATTAACAAAAATCAAGAACAGCGAAGGAAACAAAACTGAACCCTGCGGGACTCCAGATTTTACGTCAGATTCGTCAGAACTTTCTCTTTAATACTGATAAAACTGCCAACGATTAGTTAAAAAGTCTTCAATCAATTGAGCATTGTTTTATCTCCCAAGAAAGAAATAAACTTAATTAAGGGTTTTCTATTATTTATCTTGTTGACTGCCTTGTTATAGAATAAAAATATTTTGTCTATTTGTCCCTTATAATCCACAATCTCAGAAAAGTTATGTATAGTTTCTATTAGCTGCGTGACCGTTGACAGACCCTTACGGAAGCCGTGTTGATATTGGTACTGGCTGAGGACTTATTTGATTATAGAAACTGCCGAACATGTTTAGATATGATATACCCTAGAATTTTGTGCGATGTTGATGTTCACGCAATGGGCCAATAATTGCACACTGACTTAGTGTCTCAGCTTTTTAGTATTGGCGTTATCTTGCTAAGGTTCCAGTCATACGTGACTAGACTAGTCAAAAGTGATTTCTTGAACATTATTAGTAAATACCTTGGTATTCATTCTGCATATCACTTTTAAAAAGAATTGGGAATTTCGTCCGGGCCCATAGACATTGATGTTTTTAGAACAAGCAAAGAGGACCAAATTCTCTAAACTTACTGTTGTAGGTCGCCATCAGCCACTGGAATTTCAGCAGATATTCCAAACTCCGTTGATGGTTCATCATCTTTAGTGAAAACGCTTGCAAAGTATTCGTTAAAGTTTGTTGCAATATCTAACTTTTTGTTTATAATACCTGTTCTGCAATTATCTCTTAGACTACTTTCCTGGCTGGTCTCGAATTCCTCCAAACCTTTTACGGCGATTCAGGATCAAATGTTTGCATTGTGAGCGTGTTAAAGCTTGTGATTTGATTCCTTTAACAGAGATTTCAGTTATGTGCTCAAAGCAGAGATATCATTCAATAACGCTTAACTTGGTGCGCGACGATACCTTGAGCTGCGCCGCCCAACTTTTCTTTTTAAGTGAATAACTTCCCTCGTTGCCCAAGGATTATTCATTCGCTTATGCTTCGATTTCAATGGCACATCCGTGTTTATACATTTATGAACAAGAGCTTCGAATTCCAACCAGAGTCGATTAACGCTTACTGTCTCATCATGACTGAGCTCCTCAAACGGCCCTTAGTGGTAGTCTAACTCGTCGAGTTTAGCCATGTCATCGGCCATGCCGAAGTCTCTATAGGATAAAACAGGTTTGACGAATTTCTTAAGTGGTCTCAAAGTCGTGTTCATGTTCGCTATAAGGTGATCTGAAAAACCGGGCAATAATTCAATCTCACAAGTTCGTGACACAATCCCTTCATTTAAAAAAAAAAGTAGATCAATAACTGACTTGCTATTACCTTGAATACCTGTTTATTTTCGAGATATCTGTTTTAGTCCGTGGAAAAAACACAAATCTATTATTCCAATGGCAGCTTCATGTTCCCGCTTTCCAGGCAACATTTCATCCCACATTGCGTCCGTTACATTAAAATCTCCCACCGTTACAACGTTTTTGTGCTATACGCGCAACTGATGCAGAAAACAATCGTTTGTTAACAAAACCAGGACCAGTCCCTGGCGGGCGGTGAACAGCACCTACAGTTACTTTTTGGGTGCCTAGGTATACCTTGCACCACGCGGTTTTTATGTCAGACGGATTCTGCATAGTGGAGTTCTTTACTGATCCATCAACATAGATAATCAAACCGGCCCCCCCCCCCAAAAAAAAAAAATTCGGAGTTAACGATAGCAGTGTGAAGCCACGTTTCTGTCACCAGTCACAAGCATCAGGTTGGTGCTCAATCAGAACCTGTTCGAAATCAGCGCTCTTGTTGACAATGCTACGGGCGTTAACGTTCCATAGGCGAAACTTATCAATGCGCTTCTTTCATTGCTGCGCAGCAACACGAGCCTCACCTGCACTCGCTGAAGCCTGCTCGCTCACTCTAACATGCTGGACTGTAGCTTCGTCCTAGGTGTATGGAGGATTTGCAGCAGCCGCGCATGGGCGCCGCCATAACCGACCCACCATTTTCATTTCCTCTTATAACGTTTACTTCACTCCACCGTGACCACAACGGGGCAGGTTATTTCCATTTTAGATTCTACTGTGTCCTTCACCACATCACTGGCCTTTGTGGAAGCTCGTCAACGCCCGCTTCAGTGGCTCTGCATCTGGGAAAGGCAACAGAAGATCCGCTATGGCAGCTGTGATCTGGCGTGTGTGCAAAGCGTCTATATTGCACTGTATGTCTTTAGCCTATCAAAAACCAATGCAAATTATTTACCGCTCTTGCTTTTTTTTTTTGCGGAGCTGTGCCAAAATCTTTTTTTACTTATCAGTCTAAAACTGCTGGAAAGTCTTCATTAATAAAAATATGTGTACCTTTCAGCTTTCTATCATTGCGTAATATTATGAACCCAACCAGCTCAATTTTAAGCCAATAATTGCCTCGTAGCTCGGGCGCAAATGTGAATGTGAGCGTACTGCCACTCCGTGTATGAGGCGGCGCGGGTTTACCTTTTCGCGCCGCAGCCATGAATGATTGCTTCGTAGCTTGGGCGCGAATGTCAATGTGTGCGTACACACTGTCGCTCTGTGTATGCGCGGCGCGGGTTTATCCGCTTGCTTGAACGCCGTGCTAGAGGACGGACGATCTCAAGGATGACGTCTAGGACGACCTCTAGGACGACTACTATGGCGATGTCAAGGACATCGCCCTAGTGGTCATATGCTTATTTCCAAATAAACTCTGCAAGGAAAAGTAGCGAGGCATACCAAGAGCGACACCTGCTTTGCTCCATTCCCGTCTTTTCCCGACCTCAGAAAGTACTTTACTTGACAAAGTCAAAGATACGCACGAAATATTCTGGGGCCTGAACGAGGCATTTGGGATTAACTATTTATTCTGCTCGTTTGTTGACAACGATGATAAGAACTGACGGGCTTTACCTTGCTTGACGAAAGCGCTAGAAGGCTGGGAATTGTTTTTCTCTGTCCTCTCAGGTTTTAAAGTGTGTTGACCTCACTGCAGATGTGCTCTTCGCCTTGTAGACTAAAAGTAGGCTGTATACTTTCCGGCGTTTATTTATGTCGAAAATCGGCGGATGTTTTTCGGTGTTTATTTATTTCCAAAATACCGGTGCATTTCCGTGAATTGTCTCGTGCAGACGCTTGATACGGCTTTTGTCGACGGAGAAAATCGCGAATAGAAACGAACAGTCAAGACGAGAAAAGTTTCAATTTTCATTTACATCGGATACACAATATTCCTCACACTTCATTACTCTAATATATGCATGCATACATTCCAAGGCTCGCACCTGTCATTCCCGCCCGCTCCTTCCTGTTGACTGCGAGCAATTTCGAGAGCGCACGCTCTACATCTGCGCTAGACGCGGGAAATCTCAAAATGTCTAAACAGCCTTGGGATAGTACTGGCCAGTCTGGCGAATGCACCTTCCGGACGCGCTTCTACCTACACAGTTTGAAAGACGCTTCAAACCCCCCATCTAGGGTCCACAGAGCAGGAGGGCAACTTTCGACGGGGCTATCTACAAAAGGGCAAAATGAGGACAAACATTTGAGCGACATAAGCTGATGGTCAAAGTAATGACCACTGGCAAAAAAAAAAACATCTCGATTACTAAGGTACCTTAGAAAACCTAAACGACGACCGTAAAGAAAAATAATGAACAAGTTTGAGGAACGTTTACACAGGACTTTTTCGGTGAAAAAAACAAAAAACTACCGCTTGTACGAAAATACTTAAAAACCGGTGTATTCCGGTTTTAACCGATTTTTTCTTTTCGGCACCGGCGGATGTTTATCGGTCTTTTTCGGTTAAAACCGGAAAGTATAAGCCTAACTATAAGCCGTTCATCCCTAAGCTGAGAGTGCTGTGGAAGCTACATGCTCGTCGCAACAGTCACACGTCTATGTTTCGCCACGTAACCACGCTCTCGTTCATACCCACGCGCAGAGAAAGGGACGGGTCAGGTGATCAAAGGAAGGCAGTTGATTGGTTCCGGTGAGTTTGTAGCTCCCACTGCATGGTCAGCTTAGGGGATGAACGAAGTCGAGTGTGGTCGTGATGGTGAGACGCCGTGAATCTGCATTGCCCGGAGTTCGTGAGCCGTGGCCTTCTCACCGACGTTTATACGCGTAAGACCTTTCTCTTTCGCCTTTCCAGCCCGCCTTGGCGCGTCTGCCGATTTCTTCGTACGAGGCTTTGCACTCAAACTGCCGTCGTTTATTTGCTCTTATGCTTTTTTACGACATTTCACCTTGCAAAATAATAATTGTCTTTTTTTTCTTTGTAAAGCTCGCAAGCGAACTTTTTAATTTGGGACAAAAATAATTTAAAAGGTAATGAGTAATTTTCTCGAAATTACTGCCTGAAAGTAATTCATTACATTACTAAATCACCAGCCTAGAAAAGTAATTCATTACATTACTTACTTACCCCAGAAAGTAATTTAATTACTGTGATTTTATTATAAAATTGTTATTACTGCCATTTCTGGTTCACGCAGAGACCACAGAGACCGTAGCGGAGGAGATGGGGCCAATCGGCCCTCGCCGAGCTGTGTCGCGCATGTTCTTCCAGCGGAGCGATCGTGGCAGTCCCGTGTTGCTCGTAGCGGGGCACAAATGACGCCCCCGCTGGCGTGGTGCAGCAGCAGGGAGGGCCCCAACCGCCTCCCGGCGGTGGCCCGTGGCGCAAACGCGCTTCGAGCAGTTACCCTCGTTACCGGAAGCGCCATTCAGCCGAAGAGCGGATGAGCGCCGTGACCGCAGTACGGGCTCGACCAAGGGATGGGCGAAGCGAGAGAGCCCCAGGTCCACGAGGGGCCGAAACAATGCCCCCGCACCTCCGCCGGGCGACGCCGGATCCCCGATTTGCCCCGGCCCAAATGGGCGGCTGCCGCGTCGTCGAGCTCCAGCTGTCGTGGGGAGGCGTCACCGCACGACGACGCGGAGGACGCAACTGCTGCTCCAGCACTCCGGCTACCTCGACCCGACACCCGGCACTCGCCCGGTCTCACGACGGCGTCGACAGAATCGTCCCGTGGGACCCGGTGAGTGCCACTGATACGAGGCTAGTCCATCAGTCAATCGATCTGTATTTGTCTCGCTTTCACGCCGCGCGAAATAGACCCTTTCCGAAAGTTACGTGCCGATTATTAGAAGGTCGGAACCACGGCACAATGACGTAACGACTGCATCGAGGAACGTGCAAGCAAATATGATATAGCTTCGAATACTGGAAACTCCTCCGAAAACCTAAAGGAACAGTGGCGAACGTGACAGCGGCGCCTCTAGCGGACTCGGAGTCTACGAAAGCAGACGACGCAATGGAGAAGAATAGGCTCCGCGACGTCATCGAGCTTTGCGAGCCCCGTTTCGTCATCCCAACAGCTGAAACAATTAATTACGGTCAGTCCGCTTAGAAAGCGAAATCCACTGATCGCCACTGCAACGACACTCAAATAACAACGCGCAAAAACAAAGCTAGAGCAGTTTATTTAGCGGTCTAATACGCCACTCAGGGGACCACACGCGTTTGAAGCGCATCTGGGAAGCGGAAAAGGGCGTTTAGCTACTCGAACTACGTCGTAAGAGGTTACTATTGTTCCGTGACAAACTGAGTTGTCACAGTTTCTTATCTAAATAGGTGATTATTAAAATGTGCACAAATATGTTAGGGTTACCACAGCAAGCGCACCAGCCTCTACAGCAGAACAAAAACAAAAAGTAATGAGAAAAATGACCGTGCAAACACTTTCCAAACTTTGCAGAAAAGATGGGGCCCCCATCCCGGACGAAAATAAAAAGAAATGTGGAACATTCGCAGAAAACAGCGAATGAAACAAAGTTCGCAGACGATACAAAAATACAAAGCACCCAGCGAAAACCTCCTTCAACGACGACGATCGCGCGGGGAGTCGCTACGAGCATTGAAAACGAGCCGGTTATGGTCGCCGGCGGTGTTCAGTCCACAATAAACAATGCGGAAGCAACAGGACAAAACTACTAAAACAAAAAGAACTTCACTTTTTGTTTTTTAGCTGCACGTTACACGTTTGTTTATATGCTTTCGCGATGTTGGTAGGAACTAAGAACAAAACAGAGGAAAGGAATAACGTAGTCTAGCTCACACTGCCCAGTAAAGAAGAGTCGCACGCTGCAGTCTGCTACGTGCTAGCAGTGTGTGACCTTTTTTGCTTTTGCATTTCTTTTTCCTGTGACTTTGGCAGGTTGTTTCTTTCCTCGCTTGACGACGCAGTTCAAAAGTACATTTAAATACTTGTTGCCGTACGAGTCCGGGAAATCCTTGCCCACCGTGACTTTGTTTCGAGTGTCGATAAGCGGCCTCAAGTGCGACTTCAATTGAACTCTTGTTTGGTGCAATATATCAGTGCAATGTGTGTCGAAGACACGGCTTATGTTACCGGCTAGAGTGACGAGCTAAGTCGTAAGGTGGTTTCATTTTCGCATGCGAGCATTTCTTGTTCTTCAACAGAATGTTTTTCGAGGTGTTGCATGTTTCTGATTGCAGTTGGACTTGGCAAGCATGATGACAGATTTGACTGGCTGCCCACCCGGCTACGCAGGACTGGGTGTTACGTTGCGCATCTGGTCTGTCGTCCGTGAAGTTCTTCGCAATCTCCGTGGAGTTGTCATAATGGTCTGTTGAGGCGTCAGTGTCGATTTTGAAGCCTGACTTGGATACCTCTTCCAGTTTAATTTGAAGTAACTTAATTACTAACGTTTGTTCGGTCTTCGAGAAGCGGAAAAAGAATTTATCATCAGATCGCAAAAACTTGTTTTTGCTGTGGTAATCAGCACATGGCATGCCGGTCATCTCCAAGTATGCGCTGGTGTATGCAAGAAGGCAGCCGGTTGATCAACAAACGATGGCCCATAGCAGACGTGACCGCGATTTCTGCTGCTGAGGGGTATAAAGCTACGAAAGCTCTGCTGAAATTTCTAACAGCTACTCGCTTACAGAAGAAACTGTAAGGGGAGTAGATGAACAGCAATGGCCAAGGACAATTTCCTGTGAAACATTTTCGTTAGATTTTTGTTTTTGTTTTTTAGTACTTTACATTTCTGTGTTTTCTCCCTCTATCTTTTCCTGTTTACCTTTCTCTCTTCTATTTTTATGATTTTCGCTTCCGTTCATTTCACAATGTAGCAAACCAGCACTAGGCGCTGGTTGACATGATTGTTTAATAAACGCCTACCTCTCTCTCTACTCAAATAAACTCCGAATAGAAATGTATAACGAGCTTACAATTTCTAATACATTTATTAAGTATCAGAAACTACATTTGAAGATTTCGGATTAGAAACTCAGTCGAAGACGAAAATAGGAGGTTATCGCAGGATGACCGTGAAAAAAAATAATAATAACAACGCAGTTGCAGACGGCCCTCCTGTTGTCCGGAAGTAGCGAAGGAAAGAAAGTAATAATAACTAAGCCAAATAACTCAAAGAAAAATATGCGATGGTTCGAACGTCAAGTGATCAAAAGAAAGCAAAAACAACAACAACATAAAAGCAGGAGGAAGAGACAATGCGGCGGCGTAGGGTCGCCTCAAACATAAGAATAAAGGGAAGGAGTTGCAGGACAGTCCAACGGACGCCGGCCTTTATCGTAGAAGTCGCAGAAAACGTTAGTCGTCCCGCATCTATGTTGATGCAAAAGTGCATCAACATAGCACGAAAGAGACAATACAATGATTTTACATTCAAGCACGTAAGACTTTTACGTGGGAAGAAAAACGATTGCAGGTAATCCACTATAGCCTATAAACAAACGCGCTGTTTTCATACAAGCCTCCACGAGGAGTCGGCAAACGCGCAGTTTCCACGCGAGATGTGGAGCACTGCGCGTGAGCAGAAACCTCATTCCCGTTACCTGGAGCATCTGCGCATGCGCACTGCTAATAGCTTCGCCCCGCAGCGGCATGACGTCAGCGCCGCGTGCTGGCTTTTAACAAATTTCGCAGCATAGTGGTTTCACATGAGAGATAAACTAACAAAAAACAAAAACAAAAAAAGAAGTAGGGGTGACCTGGACATACGTTATAGGTAGGGCTCCGTGTTTTTGGATAAATCCGAAAACTCCGAAAAACACCAGCCGATAAAATCTTGGCCAATTCGAATTTATCCGATAAACTCCGAATATTTATGTGTCAATGCCACGCCCCCCCCCCCCTTTCCACCCTGGTAAGTTTTTTTTTTTGCACTTTGTTTAGCTACGGGGCTAATGGTCCTGGGAAAATTCCTCCATAATTATCTTTAAAATCTCGGACCGTTGTCAAAAGGGATCTTGCCGCTTGTTTCTTCAAGGTTGATCCAGGGCAACAGGTCGTTCGTTGTACATTCGGGTCACGACAAAAGCCAGTCTTTTGGTTTCCAGTTTGGGCCATGCGATTTGTGATATAGAGAAAGGAAAGGGTATGTTTTAGTAATAGTGAAAGCTATGGACCATAGGGATTGTATAAAATTAGGAAGAGGGGCAGTTCAAACTCTCTGTTACCTCCTTAGCCATTCCCCCTCGCGCGGCCACGGGATAGATTGAGGGAATATAGGATGGTATGACCACGAGCTACCTAGCGACTACCTCCGGGAGTTTATTGATTTTAAGGCATCGGCGTTTATTGAAGCGCCACTTTGTGTGTGACTTTTGTCGTGGATAAATTAGTATTGCCAATGGCAATGGCACCAACGCCAAATTCAACTGCAGATATTTCAATTGATACAAGCGCGTTTTATTTTTTATCTGTCATACGTTTACATTCGGTTATTATTTATTTATTTATTTTTCATAGGAAACACAGCGAAATTAAGCTCCGAATTTCGGAGAATTGGGAATCAAAAAAATATAACCTCCGATATACTCCGAATCTTCGGCAAAAAATAAACTCCGAAAGACACCCTCCGAATTTGACGAAAAATAAACTCCGAAAACACGGAGCCCTAGTTATAGGACAAAACGTGAAATTCTATTTGTTTCAAGAAAAAAAAAAACTCTCTAAGTTTCTAAGTTAATCAACAAGGGAACTTGTTGATAGGCTGAACAGAAAAGCATTGAAACTAATATCGGATGTATTCAGAAAGATTGGACTAATTAGAAGAAAAAACAAATTTGCTCGACCATTACAAAATTAAAAGTAGCGCTAAAGACGAGGACAAGTGGAAGACACAGACACAGACAGGCGCTGACTCACAACTGATATTTAGTGAAGAATAAAAGGAAGATAAAGCAGAAGTGCAAGGACATATACGAAATTAAAAGAAGACTAACCAAACCGAAAGAGAGCAACAATTATTTTTGGCTTCAAAATTAAGAAATAAAAAAATACGGTAAAAATTAAAAATTTCCATTAAAAAATTTAAATGAAAACCTACACCAATTAAATGAAACAAAGAAAAAGAAAGAGGAATTTTTACCGTATTTTTTTCTTATTTCTTAATTTTGAAGCCAAAATTATTTGTTGCTCTCTTTCGGTTTGGTTAGTCTTCTTTTAATTTCGTATATGTCCTTGCACTTCTGCTTTATCTTCCTTTTATTCTTCACTAAATATCAGTTGCGAGTCAGCGCCTGTCCGTGTCTGTGTCTTCCACTTGTCCTCGTCTTTAGCGCTACTTTTAATTTTGTAATGTATAACCAACTAGCCCGTCACATGATCCTAGTACAGTTTGCTCGACCATTTTGGTCAAGACATCGCTAGCGTTCAAGACTCAGTCAAAATCTTAACAGCTCAGCATGACTCGTTGGAGGAGCGTCTTGACGAACTGGAAGACCGGTCGCGACGCGATAATCTTAATTTTCATGTCATTCCTGACTCACGTGAATCGTGGGAACAACCGGAGACAAGACTCGAAGTGATAAAACGCTCTGCGCACGAATAATTGACACCTTCCTCGAGAATGCAATTGAGCGAGCTCATCGCTTAGGGCCCTATTTCCCGAATAAATGTCCCCTATCATAGTTAAATTCTCTGGCTACAAGATAAGAGACAGGATACTTTCCGCTCGTACGCAGCTAAAAGAAAAAGACGTTGTTGCAAGCGAAGATTTCTCGCCCGCCACGCGCTACGCTTGAAAGAACTTATCGACTTCGCTAAAAATCAACCCGGAGCACCTCCTTTTCAGCTATGATACGACAAGCTTGTCTTAAACAAAAAAGCAATACGTCTACGCTGCCGGAATCGATAACATGGTTGAACTTATACCCAAACCAACACAAGATAACCAACAGCCCAGTTCTTCAACACACACAATTACCTAGCAGGACGCGAGGGGCAGTGGACCTTCCTTATCTCATGCATCGATTCTTTTTTTACAGCATTCGGAGTGTTATGAGCAAAAGCGCGATTCTTTAACTTCTGCCATTGGGTACATGCAATGCTGATTTCATCGAATACTAACCGAGACCTCGCTTCACCCGCATTTTAATGATCATGAAATTTTCCTATCTGCTCGGCTTTTCTCGATTTATCACTGTGACCACACAACGTGACAAGGTGGTGGTGTTCAGCTGGCCATTTCTAAAAACTTTTCGATCCCAGAGTGTTTTATTTCTTGCGACCTTGAGATCGTTTGAACTGTCGTTGAACTAAGTAATATGAGAATCATTTTCGGTGTTTGTTATCGACCCCCCCATGTTTTCCTCCAATTTTGTAGATGAACTTCTGATGTACTTAATATAGTTTCATCTCGATACCCCACGCTTCCTTTATTTCTGCTTGGTGATTTTAACATCTCGAATATATCATGGAACAGTGAATCGCCCAGAATACACCCCGTCTCCTCTTTTAGCCAATGAATTCTTGAACTTGTGCTCTGTATTTTCCTTTACACAGCTTATTAATCAACCTACAAGGACAACACAATCTGTCGTAAACACCCTTGGTCTTGTCCTGACATCCCAGCCTGATCTTGTCTCCGAGATTAGTTACTTGCCTGGCTTGAGCGATCGCTGTTTGCTTACTTTTGAGATTTGCTTGTCGCGACCAAAGAACCTTAAAAAATCTAAAAATATTCGTGACTATACAAAAGCAAACTGGCAACAGGCGGTTCCTGACGAACACAACCACGATGCCGTTCCTCGGGAACCCAACAAAAGGGCCAAAAGAGGATAAGAAGCAGCTACCTTTTTTTTTTATTCTCTCCCTCGAATTTATGAATCCCACAAGGGATGCCTTTTCTCCCTCTCCCGCTCGTCGCGAGCGTTTTCCTCTCTTCCCTAAACCTTTCCGTTGCCGATGCCCCGGCGAGCAACCCTTCCAAATTCTCGCCCATACACTCCTGCACGCTTCTGAACTAAAACAAAAGGCAGAGGTTATATATATTTATATATTTAAAACAAAAACGGTTTAGCCTGTTTTATTGTTGTGGCCCGTTTTGTGGCTTGGTTTGGACCGCGCTTTATCTGTATGATCTGTATCGACCAGACTCGAGCGACGCGGCGCCACGCGCAAGTGACGTACTGGAAGCCAGCTCCGACTTCTTTGATACTGCCGCGCGGCGCCTGTTTTCATCGCTCATGTGTCCCCTGCTTTATGGCCACGGGGAAAGGAGGGGGGGCGGAATCGCTGGCACAGGGGTATTCACTGGTCGCCATATTTGAGCGCGATGTTTAGGGCGCATGCTCCAGAACGAGCTTACATTAATAGCTTGCTAAGACCGGCCACCTTGATGGTGAGGTATGCACGTAGCAAAGAACTGTGGAGCTGGCCGCCAAGCACGCGCTCAGCAGTCGCGCACACAGCTATGGCCGCCAGTGAATACTCCCTATAGAAACCGAAACTTCCGGTTTATTTCCTTACGATATACCCGCAGGAAAGGCTATAAGCGCGTGCTCTTTGCTCTAGGGCAAATCTTGGCGGCAAAGCTCCCTTGCATTAAGAACACCTGCCAACTCTATGAACTCGCGCTTAGCCTTTGCTGTTGTGCTACATAAGATGAAACGGTGTATAAAAAAGAGTCAAGATTGAGCCATTTTTTTTGGAAGGCGATAAATCAACTTTTTTCCTGTATGGTGCATAGTTTTCGCAGGAGCGAGTTCGCTCGCACTTTCAAAAGCATCTTGAATATCCTTGTGGACCCACAGTGCGGCTAACGCTGCGATGGGATCGGCCAGATACAGTCCTAATATAACGCCGGAGTAACCTAGTGCGACAACAAACGCATAAAGGTGTCTCGTTGCTATGGCACCTGTGCACGTGCGTTTTGGCTCGGCTCATCTGAAGTCACTGCATCCTCGAAGAGTAGCGCCATTGCCTTCCCTGCCTGTTAGCCGGAAACAAGCGGATGCTAACATACAGATGACCAAACCTCGCATGATGATTGGCTGATCGCTATCTGCTGCTATAGCGATCGCCATTTTGGTCCATTCAAATATTCGAAGCTTTGAAAGGCTCGTTCTGTGCAAGTCGCATCGAGATCGCTACGGAGCATCATCGAACTGAAAGCGTTGTTTCCCAATAAAAGCGTCGTTGAAATGAAGCGTGCTAGTAAAGGCAATTGTCTTCTTACACCCCAATATAAGCGTCTTTGCCGCTGTGCGTGCAACCCACTTATCGACCGTATTTGTCTCCGCAGATCTCTTACAATGGAACTGTTGTTCTCGACCATTTCGTCGTTTACCCTGAGACTGGGTTTTGTTTTAGAAGAGCAAAAGTAACAGAAAAACAGACAGGTCTCAAACTCAGCTACAAGTTTATTTCAACAACCTCCTCTTATATAGTCCGTTCTCGTCGTCACCAACCAATCACAAACGACTTGTCCTCTGCACCGAGACTTTACAAGTTCCACTCTATCACAAAAGAAGCGGACACTTCCAAAGTTTCCAAGTGAAATGTTCTAGCAGAAGATATGGCACACAAAGACTTCAATCAACGCCTTTGTGTCCTCACAATACACAGGACAACAGCCCACACCACATCCCACTCAAAACAGGTCACCTCCAAAATAACCCCCACAAACAATACACACCAGACGGACACTTCCAACGTTTCCAAGTGAAATGTTCTAGCAGAAGATATGGCACCTCCAGCTAGCCTGCACTATGACATGTACTATGACAGAAGATATGGCACCACCAGCTAGCCTGTACTATGACTCTTTTTTGTTGTTCTCGCTTGTTTAAAGACAAGAAAATTATTCTTCAATGACGCCAAGCATCGTCGCCGCGTAGGGTCTGCGGTGCGAAGGTGTGCGCTTGTCTCGCCGATGTGTGGATAACAAATTCTCTGTATTCGGGAAACGTCTCTCTGGGGGGTATTCACTGGACGCCATATTTGAAAGCGTTGTGTACAGCGCATGATCAGAACGAGCTAACATTAATAAACTGGTAAGACCGGAAATATTGATGGTGTGGAATGCAAGTTGCAAAAGATCTGTGGAAGCTCAACATGAGTATGAACTCATCATTTGTGCACACAGCTATGGCCGCCAGTGAATACTCTCGAATTGCGATAAAAAAAACGCCAAGGGCGTTTTTTTATTCTCATAAGTGGGTAGTGCACGTGGTACCTACGCGGTTACGTTTGTAATTTGCATAGTGCATAGAAGCTTGGCAATTGCATGTGCTTAGCACCAGCAGAGTAAGTTGAAGTATCCTCACTCTGGCTTGTGAAAAACTTTCACCAGGCGGCAGATACCAAAACTTCTCGTCGCGAATACAGCTACCCGTTCCAAGCGAATTTAGACCTGCTCACCGGAGAATGGCGACGTTAAGGAGAAACTACTCATTATAGGAACCGAAATGGTGACCATAAGGGGAGCTTGGTGCTACCTTCCCAGTTCCGGTCACTTTAAATCTCGACGGACCCTGGCTTGAACACCGCACCAGAAATATCGGAAAAATGTGTTTCACGTGCTCCTGAAGCGTTTGAAACAATAATAATGTAACTAGCAATTTGGAGGTTTCAGTGGCTCTTTAACAACACAGCCTAACCCACGCAGTAGTGTGTAACTGCGTTGGACCGAGCTCCAACGAGGAGAACTGTAATGTGACATGAAGGGGAATCAGAGATTCGCGAACAGCGTGAAGCGTATCGAAGTATGGTTATTTTTGGAGCTGGAATAAATTCTTCATTTGAAAAGACTGGCCCAGCGGAAAATTTCAGCGATTGCTCTCAATTTGTATTAGCCCTTAGGAACAATGAGCAGACAGCCAGAACTCACTGTTACACATGCATACGCGACAGCCTCGGCACTGGTAAAACAAATGTGAAGCCCAATTCACCTGGTGTAATTTTACCTGTGATTCCGGAGTTGCGACGTCAGAGACCGCAGCTTCTACAAGGCTGTTTCTGCCACACCAGCGAAGTCGTAACTGCGAAATCGCCGGCAAAATCGCATCACGTGAATCAGGCTTGAGCCTGATGCACATGGTGCGATTTTTCTTATGATTTCACAGTGCGACATCGCTCGTGTGGCGAACGAAAGCGGCTGCGGGGCTCAACGCCGCAGCTGCGAAATCGCAAGCAAAATCGCACCACGTGAATCAAGCTTTAATACTGCGAAGTAAGAACAAAGCGCCTTTTTAGATGTGTGTTAGAATCCTTGCTCACAATCGTCCTAATCAAATCAACCCAATTTTGTCCCGGTTCAGATATCTGCACTCTAGAATGCAAGATAATTAATTCTCCATGCCGACTGAGAATGTCTCTTAGTAATATAAGTAAAACATGAACTCAGGATTTTCGCTGATCTTATTTCATACTCTACCGCATCAAAAACGTTTCCAATGAGAGCCCAAATTGGAAATCCTCTGTAATTATCTTGATAATCCAATCTTGAGCGGCGCTAAACCTTTTGCTAAATTTCCAACGCAAAATAAACACAAATCTAAAACAAATCCAGAAAATAAAAAAAGGAGATATAAAAGGAGAGAAAAAAAAAACTGAATACCGATGAGGAAAACTGCGGCCGTTGCGCCAAGGCAAAGCTAAAAATCGCGGGAAAGAGTGCCCCGCGTTTCGGAGTGCAATACGACGGAACCTTCAAACAAAAAGAAAGGAAGAATTGCCGAAGAATATTGCTTGCACTTTGAGATGCAGGCACGACCCGATTTCGATTATTTTCCATTGCTGAATCCATTTATAATTTGAATGAATGCATTCAAAGGAGTAATTATCTCTTGAATGATGGGGCTGCGAGAGATACATTCGCATTCAGAGTGTGCGCCGGTGAATCCGTGAAAGCTTCAGCGCCACAAACATTTAAAAACAGAGTGGGACAAAAAACGAGTCGGGATTGTTCCATTTATTCTCGACAAAACTTACGAGTATTTTTCGGTAGGGTACTGCACTGTAAATATGCGTGTTGAGAAGGTAATTATCATAGGCTCACCAAGATTCAGAATATGCCACCAATCACATAAACCTAAGAAGGAAAAGCGGACGAGCTCCTACTCCGGGTGCTTGCTTAGGTAAAGAATGTTAGCAAGGGCAATTGAAGTAAAAAATATTTTCTTTGCGAAGGCGATACCGGTCGCGGTGGACGTAATAGGGGTACTTCGTACCCGGTGCGAATTCCCACTAGCAACACAAACTTCTTGCCTGCGAACTACTAGAAGTCCCTAAAGCCGGTGTCACTGACTGCTTAAACATCATCCAGTCGCAAACAAATTCGACAGTCTGCAAACAGATGCGAACGCAAGTCACCACGAGATCGGTGCTTCGAATGCGGCGTGGTAACGAGTTCAAGGAAAAACTGGGCACGCGGCATTCGAATCACGGATATCGCAGTGACTGATGCTTGCAAACTGCCTTTTGTACGATGTTTAAGCAGTGTGACCCCCGCTTCATGGCACTAGTGTGGCGCAACAATTAGAAAAACAAACTACATAAAAACGTAATCATCCCCAGTTTGATAAATACACAAGTTTTAGCTCACACATTCACAATCGGAGACTCGCCGAGCTTCGTCCGACTAAAGCATCCAGAACTATCTTAAAAGCAGATGATAAGTAACATTGCGATGTCCCTAAATGTGGTTGGCGCATAAATGCTTGTCACAAACAGAAGGTTTTCATACGATAAACTATACGTGAAAACTCTAAAGTACCATTAGATTTTTCTGTCATCCTGAGCTGCAAAGGCTTAAAAATGTGAAAGTAAGACGTTTAAAACCGTTTCAATTTCATCGTTAAAAACGTTACTTGAAAATACAAAAAAATTTAAAGAACATGTATGGTGTATTTTTATGACTTAGATTTGTTTAAAGCAGCTGTGAAAGCTGCACTAATGCGATTTTCGTCGGTGAGTTATACGGTCGGGGGACGTAAGATAAGAGGTTAATCGTCACGATAAGTCAGCTAATGAACTCAAATACTCTAATTAATTTTTAATCAGTGAAACTAAAACATTCTTATCAAAAACTTCCTGGGCCTTCATCGAGGACCCCTAAATCAGTGAATTTAAGAAATATTCTAGAGTTTCTAGTCTTTTGTTTGAACCCCACGTTTGTGGTTTTGAAGGAGATATACGTATATGTCCAAAGGAAGGGAATTTGTGTCGGGTCCAGTGTTGCCTCTTCTTGAGCAATATTTTTTAGCAGCTGCGGCAAGGCCATTTTAGAGAGATTGAATGATGAACTATTTAGGTACGTTGACTTCATCTTTGCTCGCTCAGGCGAGACCATTGGCAGTAGTGTAACAGAAGTGCTTTATTTGCCTAAATATTGTTGCTCTGTGTTGACGTTTGCGCATGAGATACCCAGTGATGGCCAACAGCACTTGCCAGATCTTACGCTAAGTTTTCCAAGGGACAGCATATGCTTGACGTATGCTCCTCGACCAAAAAAGGGCATCCTGCCTCATGGTTCGGCCGATTCGAAAGTGGTAAAAAGAAGCATAGCAAGCTCGTGTCCAGAAGCATCCCTCAAAAAGTCCCGTTGGCACTGCACTCAAGATAGCTAGGCGAAGCACATTCAGCGCCTCTTGAGAGCGGACTTTCCACAACGTGCAGTTGCTGACGTGGCGGCCACCTTACTAAACGTGGTAAAAGAGGCGGAGGGGGAAACACTAACCGCGAAAACACGTCTTTGATGCCGGTAGTCATCCCGCACATGCGCACTGTCACCCATAATTTAAAGAACGTCGCTCAACGCCACAATGTACCGGTTGTTTTTGTAGCACTCAACAAGATGGCAAGATTGTGCCGCCAAATTCATAACCCAGAACCAAACATAGACCAGTATAAGTGTCGCTACCGTTGCCATAAAACTTAATTAGAATATTGCGAGGGTACACAGAGTACGGAAATTTGAATTTGATGAGATTTACAATAAGGGTAGATAGAATGACAGTTTGGCATTTTGGTGGGCAATCTCAGGAACCACCGATCTATGCGAGTCCTTTTCACAGCGTAAGCACTTCGTCCTCTTCTTTTCCTAATAATATTAAGATTATCAGAACGTCGGCGCACATGGAACTGACAACGAAACCCATGGATCATCGGTTAATTCCCCACCCCTGCGCGTTTCGCCATATGTAAGAGTCCATACCGGCGTGCGGTCGTGTATCGCCACTGCCGATGCAGGTTAAAGCTCCAAGTTAGCAGCGGTGCTACACTTGCTACATTTCCTGCTACAGCGGAGACACCAGACCCGGCTTGCTAAAAACGCAGTCTTAACTAAGACTGCGTGGAAACAAATCTGCCAAGCTTGGGGCGTCAGGGCGGTTGAGACTCGACTTGATGTGCCACTGGACGCGTGCACAAACTCTGGCATTCTTTCACACAACCTTGGCTTCTAGCAAGCCGGCCCAGACGACTATTGGGGCTGATTCACATCCCGCCGTCTAAACAACCTCACGAGACCACAGCTTCGCCCGGGCTTAGTGATCCCACGCCGAGAAATCATTCGGGCTACATTGTCCTTCAATAATTCAAAATTTTATTTGAGATACTGCGCATAGGATAGTAAAACATTCAATGAAGGGAAGCTTATATCGTTCTGTGCGCCTTCAAGGTGTTAAACCACCAGCAAGCTTACGTTCTACGCAGTTGCACGAGCTCATCTGAACGTCTGAACTCATGAATCACTCACAATCATGAACGCTTAAGAGTTCACAGGCTCTACTCCCCATCAGACCACGCACCCATCAAGGTCACGATGCTACTTACAATGTCATCATAAACACATCACGCTCACGAAGTCATTCACCACGTCATCATGAACTCATCGACACCATGAAGTCATCACCCTCTCATCATGAACCCATCACGCTCATGAAGTCGTTTACCATCACATCATGAGCTGATCAGAGTTCACGTAGTCACCACATCACATCATGACCTCTTCAAACTTCATAAAGTCGCTCACAGCCACTCACAACCGCGCGGTGAGTGTGAGGAGCTGAGAGTGAGTTCATGAGTGAGTTTGTCGAGGTATGCCCACCGAGTAGCGCATCCGAGGTGAGACCTTCCGCCGACCATCGGTAGCTGAGGTCGACGTCCGGGTAAAACGGATGGCAGTGCGATATCGACTGCTGGCGCCCGATGTTTCGGATTCAGGAGAAGGGAGGGAGGGCTGACCATCCCTCATGACTGCTTCCGCTTCTCGGCACGCGTTCACTAAGACTTTAAGCAGAAAATATGAGGCTTACGTGGTCTTCCGCTGCGGCGGTACAATAGAAGCGGCAAAGTCGCCGCTCAAGTGGTCCTGGGTTCTCCTGCACGAGAAGGAGGGGAACGCCGCCCAGTGCAAAGTATGCCTGCTGGGGCTCTCAGCGACCGAACATAGACAAAACAGATATTTTGGATATTACACTCCAAACTAACGAAGGGCATTTGACATTTTCCCGCTGAGGGCTGGGATCATTAAATGCACTTTTTCTCTTCTTTTTTTTTTTGCGCAGCTAACTTTGTGCATGTTCTGTACAACAAACAAAAAAAAAACACTTCTGTACGGCATTCTTTTGTTTTGTAGCGGTGTAAGCAACGTTAAAGGGACCCGCTGTAAACTTTCACCGCCTGCTTGCACCGTTGTAGTTCAATTGCAACGCGACACGTTAAGACACCGATGGTTGCGGGTCGTCTAAAGTGCATTAGAAGTGTTGGTTTTCGTTTATGTGCTGGGAAAAACTGCCAGCAAACTAAACTGTGGATTAACCATCCTCGCTTTCTCCATCCTTTAACCGGGTAGCTACACTTACCCTGTAAAGGAGGCCCAAAGCTCTTCCGACTATCCATTTTCTCTGAAGACCAATCACTCAATAAAACAAACAAGCAAGAAACTTCTCTCCGTGCAAGGACGTCCGAGAGTTTTGAAGGCTGGAGCTGCACCAAAAGAGCTAGGGATGATGCCCATGTAGGATTTTCCTTCTTTCCCACCTGCCCGATTTGTCAGTGATCGTAAATACGCGTCGTGAAAAAGAAAACCAAGGTGCCATCAAACCACCACCACCTGTGCGGTGTGCACTTCATTACAAATGAACTCACAGCTATTTGTGGCTGTAATACTTATTTGTGACGTGTCACCACAAACGCGAGTGTTTTGACAAAGGATAAGGACTAAACTGTAAAAACAAAAAGTTGTGTAAAAAGTCTGGCAGCTGGCCTGCCAGAAAATTTCTGCAAAGCTCTGTTCTCTGTTTTTAATTTTTTTTGTTTTCTTATTTAACATACTTTTTTCTGTGATATAACAAGTTCCCGCAAAAGAAACATGGCGGCGGGCAAGTGACAGGGGAGCAATACGAGTAAGGCCTAGCGAGCTGGACTGCTGTTCGCCAAAATATGGTTCTCAAGTGCGCATGCCCGTTCGCTGTCTTTCCGTACGCACTAAAAGCACTCTGAAACGCGTGTCAAAGCACCGGCCCCGCACCTATTACGAGTAGGGGCGACAATGTGAGTGGGGGATTCGAGGGGTTTCTCCGCGACTGCTTTCGCGCGGCCGGCAAGATTTGCCTCGCGACCAGAAAACATTCAAAGAAGGAATCGTATAGCGACAAATGGAATGCCCTCTTTATTGAACAGAGCATCTGCTTTTGCTTGCCGTAACTGATCCGGCGTTTTCGGCTGACAACGGCGAGGCGAGGCAACACTGATTCAAGCGGCGTCGGTTCCCATCGTTTAACGCTCCTGCTCACCTGTTAATTCGTTATCCACTTTCAAGTCCCGGGTAAATTGTAATGCGGTCGTGACATCGCGTCGCGTTGAGGACGAATTCGTTACACGGCGTCAATCGCTGTTGTAACGCGGTCGTGACGTCGCGCCGCGTCGAGGACGACGTCAACGTCGATGCCCCACGCAACGTCAAACGTCGCTATGACGTCGCGTTAACGTCGTCCTGACGTCGCCGTCAATGTCAACTTCGACGTCAACGCGACGTCTCAATGACGTCACAATGAAGCCTTGACGACGCGTAACGTCGACACCTACGCCAACATCAACGTCGACACGCCGTCACGACAAAGTATTGACGTCGTGTAACGTCGTCGTTGTCAACGAATGACGTCGACGTAATTAAGTTGTCGGGATGTCGTGACGTCGAGTTCCGTCATGTCGACAAAGACGTCGACGACCTGACGCCAAGCGTCCTTATGACTTCGCGTTGACGGCGAGGACGCTGTCGTCTTGACATCACGGAGGTCCTCGTCGTCAACGTCAATGTTGACATCGACGTCGTTGTCAACGCGATATGACATCAGAACGAAGTCTTGATGGTGTAACGCGCGTTGTCAAAGTCGACTACGACGTTGACGTCAAGGCGTCGTCGTGATTTCGCATGGCGTTGTGACGACACGTCAGGTCGCGGAGACGTTATGTATTGACGTGACGCCTAACGTTTAGGTTGTATAAAAATATAGCCCGGGCTCTATTGTTTCTATGACCTTGACCTGTGTGCCGGTCGAACGTGGCGTTGGAACGCAACGCTTTTTTTTCATAAAAAGCGACTGATAAAACACATTTTATGCTAAAATTATCTGCGCGTTTGGTCAATAGCTTATAATGTAGTCCTCGTTTACTCCTTGTTTATGCAAATTCAAGCTACTTCGCTCGTAGCGACCTCCAACAGTATTTCCACATGCGGAGCTTAAAAAATAGCACTCCGGTGGCCTCACTCGTCCTTTCTAGTTTACTCTATCTCCAAACATTGCCGTCCAGCTCTGACTTGAATAGAGCAAAAACATTGTTCATGGTGACTGCCTTAAATCATGCCACTTCCTTCCAAGGTTAGAAATTCCACTGATCCAGGACTGGCGTGGTGCTTGATTCAAGGAAAGATTACTCTCGATTGAATGTCTAAAAGAGGGTTTCGACAAAAATAGTCCTCGCGTACAGCAAACATTTCCAAAAATCTGTCATATTAATTTAACCAATATTTTATTTTTGAATGGCAGATGTGGTAGGTGTGTTCATACATTAATTGCAACATCGGCAGCCAAATGACGGAAGCATGCAGTGTCAACGCCGAACTATTTCCTCATATGTACGCTTATATCTTTGTCAAATGGCTCTTTTCACCTAATTCATGGCATTATAGATTGGAACTTCCGAAAGGATTCTTGGTGGCATTGTAAAAAACGTTTACCAGGAATTACACAGTGATTATTGTTCCAGCCAAAAAACGGGGCCAGCCTATGGAATGTGACTACTTAAAACGCTCGGCAACCCCCGGCTCTACACTGTTACTGACCATCCATACTGTCATGCATGCAGCACTAAAACATGGCCGACAATCGTGTCATATACCTATTAGTCTATCGCAGCTGAAAAGTGGAGGGCATGGTGAGCGCACCTCATTATTGCTGTGCCAGTGATGGAAGTGCTGAGTCATTTGCTTTAATTGTCTCCACAAACGAAGGTCTGCTAAATCTTGCACCAAAATGCCATTTTTGCTAAGAATAGACCATTTGCTAAATCACTCAAGCGCCTCGGCTCGCACTCGAGGAATCACGCGAACGGTGTATCCTTTAGTTTATAGAAAAGTTTATTGGCAGTGAGCACTGTGAAAGCAAGAAAACAGATCGAAGAACAGTGAAACAAACAAACGCATGAACACTACAAGATAAGGAGTGGAAGAAACAGACACTGGACATAGCGAACCAAACAACGTCGCCCTTACATCACCTAAGCACACGCAAAGAAGAACACTGTTCTTTGCATAATCAAAGACATAATGCTAGCTGGGCGTAGCACCCAATCGACTAAGGCCGCACCCCCCCCCCCCGCTACCCCATCCCCGCGTCTCACACCTGTGCGAGAGAAACGGAAGACAAGTGGATGCGGCCACCGACCAGCCGGACGTAGCGGCATGACCACCACCTAGGAACTCTTGCTCACCCAATCGAAATAGCACAGAGTCCAGGTGACGGAGCATGTTACTCCGCAGTCGAGAGAGCACGGGCCATATAGCCGGAGTCCGGCACTGCTGATCAACTGCAGCACAACGGTCATGCCAGAGAACCAGTCGGCCGACTGCCAACAAGAGAAGGGTCAAGGTCCCATGGCGACACCGACCGCCCGACACAACGTTGGAGACGCGCAAACCGCGGAAGCCATGGTGCACCAAGCGCCAAAAAGACCGGGCAACGGAGCAAGCGAAAAAAACACATAAAACGTGGGTGTTCGTCTTCACCTGCCCACAGTTGGGGCACTGAGGGTATTGGAACATGCCCCAGCGGAGGAGTTGGCTGGTTGGGAGGGCCCCACAGTTCCGACGCCACTCGAGATCATCCACGTGTCCAGAGAGGCGACGAGTGACCATCGAGGCCCACGGAAAGGAATTCGCTCGATACCACTCATCCGGAGTGACTAGGGTCGCGAGGACCTCCTCGGCAAGTCAAGCTCGCGGAACCCTTGCGCACTTCATGGTCCTGTAACGCCTGTCTTAAGTCATCATGGAAAGTCACCGCCCCTTGATAAAAGGGGGGGGGGCGTTGTCTACGCGCTCGGGTAAGGGTTGCCCAATTCGCGAGGAACGAGGACGTGGCGTGAGGGCCAGTGGCGTCACAAGGGGGAGGCGGGGGGGGCGGACCGCCCCGGGTGCAGCGCTCAGGGGTGTCGCGGCGGGCCACGAGAGCGGGGGAGGGGGGGGGGAGTCGCGGCGGGTTACGCGAGAGCGGGGGGGGGGGGTGTTGCGGCGGGCTACCGCCCCGGGTGCCACTGACCCTCGTGACGCCACTGGTGAGGGCCCTGAATATAAAGAGCCAGGGAACACGCAAGGTGGTGCGGATCATCTAACACCCCCAAAATGGTGCGGAGGAGAGCAGGCGGCACACCGTATCTACGCATGGCATGCCCCTAGCTGCCACCCAGTGACGTGGGAAGTCAAAGCACCGACATTGTCACCAGCTCGGTACCCCAACTCCAGTAGAGCTGGAAAAGATATGAGGTGATATGCCGTATGAATCAAGGACGGGGAAGGACAACGTGGGAAACATAAAAAATTTTGTCAAAGAACACGGTCCTCACCAAGTACGCTCTGTCGCGGAAAGAAAGCTTGAAAGCACGCGTAGCAGCAGCCTGCCGTTCCAGAGCGGAGGCCACAACCCGTTCCAGCGCGGAGGCCAGCGCGGTACAGGGCTGCCGCTCCACGAAAATAAAAAACACCGAGGACGCGGACCTCTGCCACAACCTCTATGTCCGTACAAAGGACCGGAAGAGAGCTCCCGAACTCCACACTCCAGCCAAAAAAGTAGGAACAAAAACAGCAACGGCGCGTCTTCCTCCCCTCTGCTGACGCCCCCCCTTCCCCCCCCCCAAGCGGACACAAGAAGAAGGGGGAACGAGACGTTTTTCTCTTTCTCCAGGCAGACGGGGGAAAGGTTCCGCCTCATCTTCTTTCGGTTTCGTTTTTCGAGCACGTCGCGCGTCATTGTTTAATAAGTGTTGTTGAGTTGACTGAGCTTCCTCGTTAAGCCTCTTTGAGCTCGCTTCGCTCGATTCGGGGCCGCCATAATGAGACGCAGACGGCGGAGGAACTTTGCTCCCCAGCTTTCAGGAACAAAAGTTTCTTCCTTTTTGGAGGAACATATCTGTCAAGAGAGTTACCCCCTTTAGGGAGGACTATATAGACCCTTTTTTTCTAAAGGTGCAGAGCTTGTCTTTTGGCCGTGATTAGGCGCGCCCCCAAGTATGCGTCTTACTCCGTCCAAAAGCTGCGCTGCAGCCTCAAAGCTGTGGGAGTCTCGAACAAACAAACCTACGTCGTCTGCGTAGGCACTAACCGCGACGGCATCCCGGCCGGGTAGCGGGAAGCCTCGTATCCGGGGGCTTGACACGAGAGGACGGAGCAGCGGTACGAGGGTGAAAACATACAGTTGAAGGGACAAAGGGCAGCCCTGTCGGACTCCCCTCGTGACCAGAAAAGGTGCAAAAAGCCACCCATTCACATGTAAATGACTGGTCAGGTCAGTCTAAAGGGACTGCATTAGACAAACGAACGAGACCGTGAATGTACTTGCCACAATAGAAAATAAATCCTAGCAAGCGCGGTGCCTGTTTCGTTATCCTGGGTCGGAAAGTGTTCAAGGTCTGACTCCCGACAGACCTTTAAGTATTTGTGACATTGCTTTTAAAACACATCCGGCGCTGACAGAAATTTCAAACGGCAGTCGCATAGTACTGTTACCGCAGACGGAGCTCGGTAAATGGCGCCGGCTGTTGCTGGCTGCAGAATCAGCTTTTACGTGTGCGTCTATTCAGCAGAACATGTCATTGCCACGGTAACGGTGACCTTAGCAGAAGGGAAGGAGACAGCGGTGTGGCGAGACTACTTGAGTGCTGGGCTCTTTCGTCGTGTTTTTCAATGGGCGAAACGCTATTAAAGAGAATTCAACATAAGCACTTAACACAAAAGGCTGCTTTTTTCAGTGTCCAATATTCTGAAAAATCTTACACAGAATTTTTGTTTCCAAACTGTCCGACCATCGTATTGTTTCTTTTTTTTTATTCGTTTCTGAAACATGGGGTTAAAGTGTAAAATTACTGTTGACTCTTTCCAGTTCAGCCTCTTAGAAAATCATCAACAGCGGTTAAACAGTGACTAGAAGGAATGAGATAGAGAGGGAGAAAATAAAGTATGGTTGTGGAAAAATTCGCAGCTTTCCTTTTAATGAGCAAGCACTTGGGTATTCCATGTACCCAGTCATGCGTGGCCTGCGATAACATGAGTAAAATCAGCTGCGTTACGAAAGTGCACGACGGAACGGCTACTGTCTGCCGACCTTCCTCGCACTACTACAGGCGGTTTCATTTCACACAGACAAAAAACACGCGTTTCGGCCAACGGCGACGGAGCCGTCGAAGACAATAAGCTGCCAGACAGGACCAGCCGACGTCGGAGTCGTCTAGGAATATCCCGCGTCTGTCGAGATAGCACATATATTTTTCAGTTAACGTTTTATTTTTATTCGTCTGATTTGTAGTTTACGTACATTGATGTTTGTACCTGCTCTCGAAGACGATTTCTAACGGGAATGGACAACCGCGATTAGAATTCTGGTTGAATGCTGTCACGCTCCTGCAGCTAATATTTGCTGCTTCCTGCCGATCATTCAAAAGACAGTTTAGAGACACTGTCTGCAACTTTGTTTTCTTGTATTGCGTGATTCCTGTCATATGGTCATATAAATATGTCTACAGACGAGTTGAAAGCATACATACCTATGAAGAAAACATGATTTGAACATGATTGATAAGTGCCTCCAGACAATTCTATCATCTTGTATGCCACCAGACATTGTGTGTTCTGTAAGGTGTACGAGCTTGTTTGACGCCGATTTCTCTGAAAACAAAGCCAGCAGCACCCTGCTGCGATTGCGCGTCTCAACCTGTATCAACCTGCAGCGCTAAACACAGTTTACGCGCTAGTGTTTTCAAAGGGGAACTGTTGTATTCTGCAGCGGTAGCGTGCACATTAATACTATACAATAATATACATAACTCTTTGGAGATGAGGTTGCTGCTCAGGAACAGGCTCTCAAGTCTGTCGTTTGGCGACAGCTTTTCCGTGCACGATAAAGTAGTTTGAAGGCGTCCCACGTACAACATCGTGAGATGTTACTATCGGCTTCGCTTTTTTCACATCGATACGCTTCCAAGCACGTTTGTCAGCTGCCCGCTCTCCTCAAGTACTCTGCCCCTTCACTTTCCTCGTGCATCGGAAATATAAACAACAAAATAAGACCGGACAAAGACGACAGCTTGAGTCCGGCCGATCGCTGACTGGAGCAAATGCACGCGTCGCGGGAGACACTCCGAACAAGCAGAAACTATTGTGGTACAGTTCACCGTTTTGCGCATAGAAACGGAGCTCTGTCTTTGGCTGTGAAAAATGTTTATTATAAAAAAATACTCGCGATATTAATACAGCAAACACGCTGTGTCTACCAGCGAAAACCATGCGTGACCCAGCTCAGGAGCATGGTCCATGTGATCGTACGCGGAAGCGGCGCGGTGCTTCTTGCGCATCAAACGCGTCGATGGCGGCTGGCCGCCATTGCCGCGTTTGATGTGCCAAACGGAACATCGGAAGTGCACGGCTTTCTAATTAATGTAAGTTGCCGTGAAGGGCACAAAACCGGAAAAGCTCGCTGACATTCGGTAAGCGCGGGGTGGAGTCTTCTCAGCTTTTCCGTCATTCCATTTATTTCCTCAGTCATGGATTTCCTCGCGAATTTGGCCGGCAGTCGACCATGCAGGTTCGCGGAACTAAAATACACTTTTTTTATCTTAATTAATGTAAGTGGACTCAGCTTGAACGCGCAAAGACATTTCCTTTTTACGGGCGTGCGTATGGAAGATGCGTTGTACCGAATATGGCTAGAGGACTTCCAAGTTGTTCCGTCATATTAGTTATTGCCATTAGTCGCGAAGTATCTAACACGAAACCCGCCCTATTACTTCGTAAACTAAGATACTTTTGTTGCGCTTTCTTCTTTCGTTTCTTTTTTTTTTTTTTTTTCCGCGAGGGAGTTGGATTGGTGGAGCGCCGGACGGCGAATCGTCTTGGGCGTAATTTGCGGCAGGCAGCGGCGGGACTCGCGCCTTCCGCTTTGAGCGGCTCTCATTAACGCGATTGCGGGGCCCCGCACCGCACGGGCGGGAGTGGGGCCTCGCCGACGCACTGCCGACCGCCGGCTGCCCGCTAGAAGCGCGTTCCCGGAGGCCGACAGTCCGCCGGGAGAAGCCCACGAGGGTCGGCGGGAACGCGAGTCAATATTGGCGCTGCTGGGCAAACACAATCCGCTGCCCCCTCTACCGAGCCCCGACGTCGTGCGGCACCACCCCGAAATAGAGACGCCGGCGCGATACCGTCCGTGGAAGGGAGGGACACCCCTTTCCCTCGCGGCCGAGCGTGTTGGAAGAGCGTACCCCATGCAGGCGAGCACGATGGTCGGCAAGGAGGGACATCGTACGAATTACGTACCCTCGTTTCATCTTGCTCAGGCACGACATCTCGTCTTCAAAGAATGATGCAGCAAATTAAAAAAAAAAAGAATAAGCGCCGTTGAGTTGGGCGGACGATTGGAATTACTTCCAGAATCTCGAAGGCTCGGGAGTCCTGTGTGGTTTTTGGGCCAACAGCGGGGGTACACGGAGAGCGAGCGTGGAGGAACGAATAAATTTCCATGGCCGATATCGCGTCTCTGATGAAGGTGGTGGGCGGCCGCCGCCTCAACAAATCGCTTTTTAATACGCGAGAGCCTTAGCAAAGCTCATTTGGATGAATCCAGAGCGGCCGCCTCGACCAACATTCCGTGTCCCGACGGTCGAGATAAAAACGCCGCTTGCGCGGAAGAAGAAAATCGACTGGAACGAAACCAAAAATTACGAGGCGAGGTTTCTCCAGGAGCATCGCTGCGAGGAATGAAATTGAGTTACCTGGCGATTAGTGCGTCCTAAATACGCGTGCCGACTTTCGGAGAGAAATTATCCTCGTTGGAAGATATCGCTCGATAAATTGGAGCCTGTTCGTATTCGGATGATTGCCTCGAGCGCACGTTGACGCTTTCCCAGTGCGTTACATGACGACCGGATCGCCAACCTCTTTCCGGTTTCGAGGAATATCGAAATTCCGCCAACGCTGCATTTCAAGCAAAGTTTTCTTCGTATTCTTTTCTTCACGTCCTGCATTCAAAACAAACATTATTTTTTCGTGTCTAACGCTTGGATGCCGCTGGAGGTGTCAGTACTAACTTCTCCCGGATTCTGCGTTTCGATTGTAGATAAACATAAAATAAACATGTATGCCAATATTATGACGATAATGCTCATTGGAAGAAGGGAAACAAACGGGACAAAGGACAAACACAAATCTCCGCACACAACGAAAAGAATCGTGCGCGACCGAAAAAAATCTCTCTGGTACTGGTATCGAACCAGGAACCTCTACATTTGCAATGGAGCGCCCTACCAACTCAGCTGACCAGGAGTTAGAAGTCAGTAGAGCAAACGGGTTTTATCAGTTGCCACCATGCAGTTCAACACCAACGCGGGTGAACAGCCTTCATTTTAAGGTGAAGATGGTAATGCAATTTATGCAAAAGTGCACACGAGTTGGACAAGAATGATGATAACAATCCTTGGAGAAGGGGAACAAAGGGTACAAAGGACCGACACAAGTCTCCAAACACCGCTAGGTGACTGCTGCGCGATCAAACTATCCGCCTGATCCTGGTATCGAACCAGGGACCTATCCATTTCGAGCGGAGAGCTCTCACCGACTGCGCTAACCAGGAGTTAGACGTCAGTAGAGCAAACGGGTTTTATCAGCTGCCACCAAGTGTAACACCAACAAAGGTGTACGACTCGCATTTTAAGGTTACGATAATAATGCAATTAATGCAAAAGTGCAGGCGAGCTCAGACAAGATTGACGGTAATAAGTAATAAAAACATATAACCGTGTTTGTTGTTTGTCTTCCTTGTTCCCCTTTTCCAGGGATCATTATCGCCATTCTTGTCCAGCTCGCGTGGACAAGGATGGCCGTTCACCGTTGTTGGTGTTAGACTGATGGCAGCTGATAAAACCCTTTGCTCTACTGGCGTCTAACTACTGGTTAGCGTAGTTGGTCGAGCGCTACACTAGAAATGGGGAGGTCCCTGGTTCGATACCAGGACCAGGCGGACTTTTCGGTCGCGCACCAGTCATCTAGCTGTGTTTGGAGATTGGCGTTTGTACTTTATCCTCCTTGTAACCCTCCTCCAGTGATTATTATGGTCATTCTTGTCCAGCTCGTTCGTACTTTTGCATTATTTGCTTTATCATCAATCTTATGTTCTCGTGATTTTTTTTTCGTTTTCCTTATTGGCAAAAATTGGTGAAGGCAAGAAACAGGGGGGTCCTAAGAGTAGTGAATCCGAAAAATGCGAATTCGCCCGACTGGTTTTTATCATTATTGTTTGAGATGCTCTCAGTTTTATCCAGAGTCGCTAAACTCGTCAGACAAAAGCTGAGGCCGAAGTTAGCGGAGCGTGCTGACTGGACACTCGCGACGATGGCGATCACGCGAAACGAGACACCAATCATCAAATCTATCTCGGTGCTCAAATTCCAGAGATATTGTTTGTTTGTTTGAAAGTATTTATTATATACACCTGACCGGCTTGACCTCGGGTCATCTGTATCTGTGTGTGTGTAGGGAAAAGGGGGGGGGGGGGCGGTGGGAGTTAGGGTAGGATATAGAGGGAGTTAAAAGCCTTAAGAGTGGCTTCTGATGCAAGTCTCCGAATGAATTTCAAAAGAAAGTCGGAGTACTACCTTTTTTTTTTTTTGCTGAGCTTCGTCTTTTGGCTTAATCCACTCTGAGAGGTTTTTGGGGCGATGCCGATCGGGAGAGTGACATATTACGGCCCGTCGTGTTCGTACAATAGAGGAGGCGTATCAAAAGGAGATGCACTTTGGTACCAGATCGAGTGCAGTTACCGGTAATAACACGTCCTGGTTCGTCTGAGTGTCGGATCCGCATAATATTGTCCAGGTTAGCTTGCAGGGCTGGGGATGCTGCTGTTGTGCGGATGCGGCGGAGTATAATTCGGTCACCCCGGCTACATTGGGCTGGTAGTTCAACACACAAGTCTTGAGCAGACCTGGGAAGTATTCCGTTACAAGTAAAGGATTACTTGTAATCTGTTACTTTTTCAAGTAATTTTGTAATTGCCAAGTTACTTTTGCGGCAGTAATTTGTAATGTACAATTTCGTTAAAAAATTGCTAATGGATTGCTTTAATTACCAGTCACTTTTTTAATTAGAACATTATTAAGAAACTGCAGCAACGTAAGGGAGACAATTCAGCAGCATATATAAAGCAAGTTTAACAACATAAAAAACATCGTGAAGAAGAGAATGATTGAAAGGAAAACACGATGTTTTGTATGATAGGTCACTATAGCTACTAGAAAACCGTGCAAAGCATATAAAAATGTGCGAAAAACAAAAATCAAAAATGCTACAGCGAACAGGCATTGCCTTGGAGATCTCCTGTAGCAGTTAGACGCTACTACTGAGTAGCGCACTGCTAGCTTTGTCTGCAGAATTCCAGTGGATCATTTCCGGTCGCCGTTGCTTAGCGGAATGGCAGGCGTGCTTGCAGCCAGAGTGAAATCATATCCAGTGGTCCCACTCAAGGTTACTTCGGTAATCGTGCATAGACAGCGCCTCTCTAGCCGGGTAGCGACACTGGATGTTTAAAATCAAGGAAAAAAAAAACAATGTCAAAAGAATCGTAATAAAATAAATATCGCACGCTCATGTGTATTAATTTTAGAAAACATAGTAACACCGGTTGGATACTAAAACTACTATGAAAAAAAAATGGAGAATAACCGTTAACTTTACAAGCTCATTGCCCCTCACCGAAGCTACGTTTTTAAACTTCGCCGGTCGCGTTGTAAGCGCTGCTGTTGTTCTGCGAGTACGTTTCTTTCAGAACTATATTTCCCTTTCGGTTGGAACACTGTTTGTTTTCCGTTTTTAATGTCACGTGAGTTACTGAATCACGCTATGAATGCGTTCTAATGGGCCGCCACAGCAAGAAGCAAACAAGCCGGGGACTCACTTGGCCGTTTGGGATTCTGCCGATTCCGCTTCAAGTTCGTGACCTGTGGGTGTAAACATTTCTTGAGGTGTTCGTGCTTTTCTCCGCGTCAGGCCTGACACGATCGTCTCTTCTCAAACACATCGTGCGCGACGTGGTAATTTCTTAGGCATTTGCACGTCGGACGCAATTCGTAAAAACGGTCGAACGTAATGATTTCCTTGTTCACGCTTAAAGTAACACTGACTACCCCCAAAAATATTTCTAAATATTTTTGCCAGGCGATTTATTATGGTGACGGAAGACTACCCAATTAATATTTTGCTGCAGAGTCACGTGTATTTTTAATAAAACGAAAAAACGCAATTGCTCGAAACCGAAACCGAAACCTGCGCACGGAGGTGCCGGAAGTCACGTGGCTACACCCCACACCGCACTTTCTTTTCTCCCCACCGTTCTTTTTTTCTTTTTTTTAGCTGCGCGAAGCAGACAACATGCTTTGCGGGAACCGTTTGCCGTGCGATTTCTCTCCAGTTATGTTTGTTCCACTCACGGTTCTGCCCTTCAAGATGAGTTGTTTTGTACATTAAGAGTAGGAAATGAGTAGTGAGTGCCCGTGGTGAATTCCCTTGATCGGCTCCAAAAAGAATACCCCCAAGATGTTGCGTGGAGAACTGCCTCACAAGTCTTGCATCCGTAAGTGTCATTCTGCGGCAGACTCTGCACAAGTTTCCGAAAGATCAACATGATCGGGAGCAAAGGCTGGCTGCAATTCCTGCAGAACAGTTACGGGCAGCTGGAAATGCGGACGATACCCGATTTATATGCTCCTTCCATTTTGTGGAATGTGACTACATTGAGCTCGCAGGTGTCAAAAAGGAAATACAATACCATTTAGTTCAGCAACGTTTCGTCCACAACGAAGTTTATTTTCAGTGAAAATTGTAAAGAAAGAAATGTAAATATCGCAAAAACATTGTCAAGGTGCAGGCGAGCTGGTGTATGTTGATCATGATGTTAAAATCTTGTGACTGGGAAGAAAACTAGAAAAGAGATCTAAGAAGACACAGAAATAAGGGGACAGACCAACATCTCAAACTCAGCAAACAAATTTTATTCCGTTCACACCTTTTATAGACACCTCCCAAGGTTGGCGGTCACCTTGGGAGGTGGCTATAAAAGCTGTGGACGGAATAAACTTTGTTAGCTGAGTTTGAGACGTTGGTCTGTCCCCTTATTTCTGTGTCTTCTTGGACTTTTTCTTTCTCAGTTCCTTCCCAGCCTCAGGATTTCTAACATCATAATAAATATCGCAAAAATGTCTGACAAAAAAACAAAATAAAACGGGAAGCCCCCACTAGGATCGGACCTGGGTTCGCGGCGTGGGAAGCGGACATCTTTTCGCTAAGCTACTGGGAAACTCTTCGTAGCAAAGCAGCCGGTACACTGTAAGTTGGAAAGTTTGCTGTCGATTTCCCTTCAGCAAAAGGCACTCCCGGCTCGAAGTCGGGCAGCACCACGCAACTGTGTGCTTGACGTTTGCGCGAGCAATGTCTTCATCCACGAGAAGGGGCGACGGGTCGACGGGTCGACGACGTCTTCGTGCGAGTCGGCTTGGTGGTTGGGCGTGTCGTACGAGATGAATATCCAGTATTTTGATTGGTCAAAAATATTTCTTTCGAAGGAAGACAGATTCGCTGGTACCGCGAATGACAGTTCTGAAGTAGAGGTCCCACGCACGTCGTCCACTGCCATCTCTGTCCAGTTCGCGACTCCCACGTTACGCGATACGAAGCCAGTGTTGAGAATTACGCGGTGAACGCACGGAATGCTTCCGGTTTTTTGTGGCAATTCTTTTCAACCAACGTGTTTGCGGTTTTTTAGAAACCACAAAATATCCGTTTTATATTTTTTCTCACTTTTAATATTGACTGTGTGTCTTCAATAATCCACGACTTCGATTAAATTTGGTGGTCGTGTCTAAACCTTAGAAAACGGCCCGTGACCAGGGAAAAGAGAGTAAGCGCGACTTAAACGTGGCCAGTTCTTGATTGGCGGTTTTCGGGCGGAAGAGAAATCGAATTTCCGGCCGCAAATTCTTTTTAGGTAGTTGGGCTCTCATATGTCACGTAGAACTAAAATACCCTGTCAGTGCCCCTTTCATGATTTCTGCGGAACTTCCACGCATCGGACGTTTTCACACCACTGTATTGGGAAAATCGAAAATATCGTGGCTAATGAAATTTATTCAGGAACGCACTTGGGGTTTGCCAATCTGTGAAAAATTAAAAGGAAAGCTGCCATCAAAATATAAGCATATATTAAGAAAAAATGAAAACCAATTCGCACAACTATAAATAGTGAGCTTACCAGCTGTTTATTTACGAACAGGCTGGGAAAATTCACAGGGCGTATTGAACGCACCTCTGAATTGACCAGTCGGACGGATGTACCTCTGGGGGAATTACGGGAAGGTACCTCTAAAAAACAAGATTGCTCGAACAAGGCGATTTCAGGGATTCACGCCTTTAAAGGGGCTGTTTCAATGTCTTGGCGCTGCCAGACATGCAATGGAGCTAAATCTAGAGGCAGCCAAGATGGAAGGGCGGAACAAGAACTTAGCGTCGCTGTTATGTTGCCTGAAATGAATTCTAAACTAGACTCGCTTTTAAATCTAAAAGAAATTAGTCGACGGCATGAAGCAATCACTCTAGCATATATTGAAAATTTGAACACCAACCAAGCCCTTCTCTAGGGACCCAACGTTTCAAGGCCGGTTCGGCCTCTTCTTCAGGGGCGACTACGGCTATGGCCGTTGAGGAGCAGAGTCTTTTTCTTCTACGGCGTGTGTCTGGTCTTCTTCTACGGCTGTGCCTTTTTCAATGAAGTGACGAAGCCCGTTCACATAGGCGGATGGTAACGCTCCGAGAGATCTATTGATGTTCTGTGGCGTTGTTTGAATATGCCATGATTCAAGGAACAAGCCGGTCTACATGAGCGGATGGTAACGCTCCGAGAGATCTATTGATGTTCTGTGGCGTTGTTTGAATATGCCATGATTCAAGGAACAAGCCCGTTCACATAGGCGGATGGTAACGCTCCGAGAGATCTATTGATGTTCTGTGGCGTTGTTTGAATATGCCATGATTCAAGGAACAAGCCCGTTCACAGAGCCGGATGGTAACGCTCCAAGAGATCTATTGATGTTCTGTGGCGTTGTTTGAATATGCCATGATTCAAGGAAGAAGCCCGTTCACATAGGCGGATGGTAACGCTCCGAGAAGTCTATTGATGTTCTGTGGCGTTGTTTGAATATACCATGATACAAGGAACAAGCCCGTTCACATAGGCGGATGGTAACGCTCCGAGAGATCTATTGATGTTCTGTGGCGTTGTTTGAATATGCCATGATTCAAGGAACAAGCCCGTTCACATAGGCGGATGGTAACGCCCGAGAGATCTATTGATGTTCTGTGGCGTTGTTTGAATATGCCATGATTCAAGGAACAAGCCCGTTCACATAGGCGGATGGTAACGCTCCGAGAAGATCTATTAGATGTTCTGCTGGCGTTGTTTGAACCAACACCATGATTCAAGGAACAAGCCCGTTCACATAGGCGGATGGTAACGCTCCCAGAGATCTATTGATGTTCTGTGGCGTTGTTTGAATATGCCATGATTCAAGGAACAAGCCCGTTCACATAGGCGGATGGTAACGCTCCGAGAGATCTATTGATGTTCTGTGGCGTTGTTTGAATATGCCATGATTCAAGGAACAAGCCCGTTCACATAGGCCGGATGGTAACAGCTCGCGAGATCTATTGATGTTCTGTGGCGTTGTTTGAATATGCCATGGGATTCGAGGAACCAGCCCGTTCACATGGGCGGATGGTAACGCTCCGAGAAGGTCTTTTGATGTTCTGTGGCGTTGTTTGAATGCCTGCCACTGATTCAAGGAACAAGCCCGTTCACAGAGGCGGATAGTAGTAACGCTCCGAGAGATCTATTGATGTTCTGTGGCGTTGTTTGAATATGCCATGATTCAAGGAACAAGCCCGTTCGCATAGGCCGGATGGTAACGCTCCGAGAGATCTTTTGATGTTCTGTGGCGTTGTTTGAATATACCGCCGATTCCAAGGAACAAGCCCGTTCACATAGGCGGACGAGCAGCGCTCCGAGAGATCTATTGATGTTCTGTGGCGTTGTTTGAATATACCATGATTCCAGGAACAAGCCCGTTCACATAGGCGGATGGTAACGCTCCGAGAGATCTATTGATGTTCTGTGGCGTTGTTTGAATATACCATGATTCGAGGACAGTCTGTTCCTGAGAGTCATGGCATATTCAAACAACGCCACAAACCAGTCAGATCTCAGACGTTCCATCGCCTATGTGGGCGGGCTTCATCACTCATTGAAAAAGGCACAGCCGTAGAAGAATAAGACCAGACATACGCCGTAGAAGAAAAAGACTCTGCTCCTCAACGGCCATAGCCGTAGTCGCCCCTGAAGAAGAGGCCGAATTGGTCTTGAAACGTTGGGTCCCTCGAGAAGGGCTTGGTTGGTGTTCAAATTTTCAATATTAATTACTCCCAACCAGACAGATCTCTGTCAAATGTTTACTTTTAACTCTAGCATATGTCAGCAATCTACGATAATGCACTGAAAAGCCTCGCTAAACAAGACCAAGAAATAAAAAAATAAAAAACTTAAAGGAGAGGGTCACGAACTTGGAGAAGACGGAAGCCGACGTGTATATTGAAAATCGAAAACATAAAGTTCACGATCTCGAGTGGAGAAGTAGCAAACAAAATCTGGAAATACACGGGATCCCCGTAATTGAGAAGAGAAAATATTATCGCCAAGTTGAGTGAAGATGCAAATCGATTAGAAGTTCCAGATCTAACTGTAGATCGGGTTGTTGTGACAGACAGGCTGGTTTAGCGTCCCAGTGAGCTTCCTGGGATAATTTTTGGATTTTATAATAAAGCGGCGCGGGACTTTTGGCTCTCAAACATATTCGAAGCAAAACCCATATCGTATAAAACATGACCCAAAGAGACAGGACGCTTCTTTGGAAAACGAACGAATGGGTCAGGGCACAAAGATATCAGTGTGCCTGGTTCAAGAAAGGAAAAAAAAAGTCCTAGTAAGGGAGAAGGAAAACGCTAGACCGGCACAAACTCGAGCGATTTTTCGCCTTTTTTTTTGTGCATGTAAAGATGTTATTTGTTTTGTATCATGAATGACGTGGCCCATTTACCACCAGATGGTGTTGGAGAGATTCTAAAGCGACAATCAAGCGCTATATTTTCCTTGATTCACATAAATGTGCAATCTGTGCGAAATAAATGTGATCACTTAAGTATTTTTCTAAACCGTTTCAACTTTATGTATGATGCAATCATGCTCACCGAAACATCTTATGCCACTGATGATGAAGGCGATCATCTAGAAATTCATGTAATTTTCAATCATATTAGAGGTTATAAAAAGAAGGAGGGGCTTGTATGTATGCAAAGAAGGAATTTGATTGTACCGTTATTAAAGATTTTATAATTACCACGAACGACGACGAGATACTAACTTTACAGCACAATAAAATGTTTTTTTTTGTGGTTTATCGCTTGCCGCGAGGAAAATTCCTAGACTAGTTTCTTAAGTATACCGAAAAAAAAATATATATACTTTACGTTTGGGTGGTGGCTTCAAAATAGACATGCTTAAGTACTTGCCATATCAACGAAAAACTTTTTGTTATTATTTCAATCATCAGATTTGTTTAACGCTATATCTTAACCTATTCAAACCACAACACAACACGTGGCGTTGCTTGACTTGTTTTTAACAAATATCTGTGAATCCGATGCCATCTCTGGAGTGATCGGAGATACCATCAGTGATCACTTTCCAATTTATATGCTTGCTCACGCAGGTTTGAAAGGAAATGTAGCCAATGCAAATAAAATATATTTGAAAAATATGAGCACACTTTACATTGAACGTTTTGAACAATATCTAAATTGTGAAGACTGGCGTGCAGTGCTATCTAGCACACCGGCGAACGAGGCGTTTGATTACTTTCTTTATAGGTGTATTACTTTTTACGATCTTTGTTTTTCTTACCGAGTTCAGAAAGTTCCCCTCAAATCTCGCAAACCTTGGGTCATGCTTAAAATTATAAAATGACCAATAAAAAGTGCTCTTTACTACCGATTTGTGCGCGGTAAACATACTCCAATACTGACTTTATTTAAAAAACGAAGAAATTTACTAACCCGCTCCTTAAGACAAGAAAAACCTGCATACTACAATGATTTGTTTGAAGGTGATAATAAAATGGACGCTCTTTGGAATTAATTAAGTCCTTATTGAAACAACGGTCGCTAAAGCAGAGGGTAAAATAAATTAAAATGGATGGTATAGAAGCAAGGGGAGTGGCTTTAGCAGAAAAAATCAGAGCATTTCGTTGAGCTTGTACAAAGCATACATTCAGAAGATGCTTCAAGGTATGTACGGAGTACTAAGGAAAGTTAGTGTTTTTCCTACGGATGAAAATAAAATACTTTCGGTGCTTCTCAATGTAGAAAATAGTAAAAGCTCTAACATTTGTGACCTTCGAATTAAGCCAATTAAATATACTATGCTTGCTTGTTCCATGCTTGATGCACATTTTTAATTGAGCACTAAACAATGGAACTTTCCCTAAAAAATGGAAGGCAACAAAGTATTAGCTCTCTACAAAGTCGGAGATAAAAATAATTTGGTAAAGTATAGACCCATTTCTATTCTACCTATAATTTCTAAAGAATTGGCAAAAAGTAGTACACGAAAAGTTTTATGGTTTTGTGAAAAAACGTTCAGTGCTTATTCCCTGTCGGTAGGGTTTTAGAAAGGGTCGTTCGACTGAAATTGCATTGATGAAACAGGAGTTAATTTTAAATAACAGGCAAAAGGAGCTTGTAACACTGGGTGTATTCATTTATTTCCTGAAGGCTTTTGACCTTCTCAATGCCGAAACGTTGTTCCCAAAGTTACACGTGTATGGTAGTCTTGGTATTGCCTTAAAATTGTTCAAAAGCTATTTTCGTGACCATAAACAATGCGTAGAATTCGCTAAGAAACTATCTGACTTTATTCCACAAAAGGTAGGTTTACCTCAAGGTAGTATACTGGTACCTCTTCTATTCAATGTGTACGTAAACGACATTGTAAACATTGATCATGATGTAAGTTTTATTATCTACGCAGATGATGCGAGTGTCCCTTTTTTTTTCAGGGAATCACACCAACCAAAATATAGAAAGCGCAAATAAATTTCTTGATAATCTAAATTCTTGGACGAAAGCCAATTTATTGCAAATAAATGCGAGCAAAACGAAGGCAGTTTGATGTAAAGCAAGTAGCACAAATAGCTTTCATACAGTCAATATATTCTTAGCGGAAATAAAATAGGTATCATAGAAAATGTAAAACTACTTTGTATAGTCTTTAATCAGTATATGATGTGGGATTAAACAGTGCAGCATATATGTAAGAAAAACTATCCAGTGTTGGTGGTATAATTTATAAATGCCGTGACACTCCCCGTTTCGTTTCTGCTGCTCATCTCTATATATTTGTATTCCCAGTATAACTATTACTTTTTAGGTTGGGCAAACACGACGTACACAAATCTTAAACGAATTCAAAATCTAAAAAAAAGTATTTCATAATATATGCCACGCTTCCTATGGTAGTCACTTGAATCCACTCTTTAATGAATTTAATATAGTACAAATTCTGAGTCATTATGACTACAAACTTGCTCTTGCTTACAAAACCGCTTTTCAGAACAATGAATATATATATATATTTGTTTTTACAATGGCTTATCTTGGACGAAGAAAAGTGATTTATGAGACCCGCTTTGCAGAAAAATTGATAGCTGCCGCGCTCCAGAACACACTTCGGAATTCAGCTGATAAGGTAAACGCTCTCCTATATTTTAAATCGTTTAGACAAACTCAACATAAATACAATTTGTGCAACTAGGAACAATATACGCACAGTATCTATTTAGGAATCCGTCTGTGTTTAAATACTCGAATGCAAACTGATTGCGTGTTACAATTATTGTATGGTAAATTGTTTTCTTATACTGTACGTTTGTAATTACGCGTACGCTATTTAACTGTCAGTATTGAAAATAGTCTTTCTTTTTGCACATTGGAGGTATATTTACTACTGTATGTTAATTTGTTTTCTTATATTTCTATGCCTGCGATTTTGTTAAATTGTATTTCCTTATTTTTGTGATCCACTGTTGCTGCTGCTGTTGGGGGAGGCAGAGGCTTTTTTCAAGCAACCAAGTTGCTTTTCTTTTTCTCTCCCTTCCCTCTTCATGTTTGAAGAATAAATAAAATGAATTTGAAGCTAATAGATCGATATTGTGTGACTTTTCTTACCATATAAGGTTACGCAGGGACAAAAAAAGGCGCTGCATATGCGCATGAATATGTGCAATGATATCGGCTCCACGGAGGAAGTTGTTTGACCTGTGTGAAGCCCGCTTCCTATTGTAACAAAAGGCACTGTTTTTTCTTACATGCAAAGTTGTCTGACCAGGCGTGATGACCCTGGTTAGACTGAAGTCGTAATTCATGGCGAAACGTTTCTGCTTAAAGATGGGCAACTGGGGATTCATTGCCTGCATTCCAACTTCACAAATGGCAGACGAAAGAACATTCTCGTTGAGCGAATGTGGTCGCTGGAAATTGCGAATTTACGGGGCGAGTAGATCGCCACGCTCGGTATTTCTGCAAGGCTCTACGGGCCAGAGGAACAGCACTCACCCCAGGAAGAGTCTTCTGCTCGTGGAGGGCGTGTTGAGCCTTGATGGCACTTTCCCGGGCACAGTAGGTGAGGAACGCGCAGCCTGCAAACAGACAAGACGGACGCTCGTCACCAACCCACGCTCGGAATGCAAGAGGCACCAAACGTTGTCTTTTCCTGACAGGTTCTGGCAGAAAACCAGTGGAAGGATATTCAACTAGCTCCGGTCTCACACACGGCAACTTTCATGGTGCACTTATTGGCGGCGCGCGCGAACTACAGGGAGCGCTTCTCTAGCTATCATCATGACCGTTTCTGACGTTACGGGTAGGACAGACTGGGCCATACCGCGCCGATCCTTGATCCCTTGTCTCGTCAGCTGTTTGGGTAACGCGCGGCAAAGCCTGTTTCACGTGCTAATTATTATTATTATTTTTTGTGAAGTGATATTTGTGGTGGGATATTTTACCGAAGCTTGAAACCATGTCATGCATAGTAGTGTCAACAAACACTTCTGGCGCTGAGGTATCGAAGCGCTGGGATGGTGGTGTGCTCTTCTCTGCCCCAGTACAATAGGCTGGATGATGAAAATAGGAACATCCAGCGCTTTACCCCACTACAACACCAACCACGGCAAATAGGGAGTAGTTAAAGAATTATCCGGACAAAATAAAACTCAGAAAAAGATGTGTCATCAAATTGAAAATAGGAAAGTGAAATTCGATAACCTCTCGCGTGTGTTGTGAACACTTCAGTGAAAACGACTCCGTGTATTCAGCTGGTTCCAATGCAGTCTGTGAGTGCTGGACTCTTATCACTTTCACGTTTATTTCTTGCATAAATTTTGTAAACCAGCGAACAAAACGTTCCTCAAAACTGGAAGGGCACGAAGAAGCGGTGGCTGGCTTCTGTAGTCGCTTCAATTAAATTCCTGCTTATTCACCCGGTCGACGCGAAACGTGCGAGATTACTTCGCGATCGCTGTCTTAAATCTAGTAAATCAGTAGCACTTTAGCAGCCCCCCCCCCCAAAAAAAAAAGGCGTATACACTTGCTATAAATTGCTATCTAATTTTGCGGACCAAAATGCGCATAATGCGTAATGCGTTTATCAGCGAGCGATTTGAAATTCGTAAACAATTTTTAGAATTGGATCACACAAATTTCGGAAAACCGCCTGAATTTGCCGGGCCATTTTCGACAATTTAAGAATTTACTAAAATATCAGCTTTTCTTTCGAGCAGAGGTCGCGATGTGATAAACTTCTTTGCCACGTATTAGATGCGAAAGGAGCTAAGCGTCAGTTGCTGTCGAGCATTTGCTCGTCAGCAACTGCCGAGCTAAACTTGGATTGAAGCGTCAATATTGGCAAGTTCAATGCAGCTAAAGCAAGTGTGGGCTGCTTTGCAACACACCTGTGCGCGCGTGCACACACTGAGAAGACAGCACGTCATTTGCTTTGGTAAAAGCAAAATAAAATCTCTTTGAAAAGCAGCCTTCACATATCCGAAAAGACAAGAATCAGAGGGGCTGTGGATAGCCCTGACGCACGCCCCGCAAGTTGTAATGTGAAGCTCTACGCTTGTTTTTGAAAAAGTCAAGTTTTTAATATAAAAAAACAACTTTGAGGCGCAATTATTCATTAAAAAATATCACTCACAAAAACGTTATACATGTTTTTTAATAAATAAACTTTTTTTAAATGGCATAGATGTGAACTAACATAGCCACTCCGTGATTTGACATAGCGAGTCGACTGCTCGCATCCTACCAGCTCCGTCACAGGAGGGCGCCCGCGAGGTGGCGCAACTGGCGCCACGAAAACATCTCGTCGCCAATACTGAGCTGTTGGTGAGATGGGCTTTCGTTCTTTCTTTGGTCAGAATTTGTTGAGCGATTGAGCCGAATGGCTAAAACAAATAGTTTCCAAATTGTACATGCGTGTGTTCACGATTTTATAAAATTTACATCTTAGATCTTAAAAGTAAACGAAAATCAAGTTTTTTTCTTTTATTAAAACTTTAATGTGTTTTTTTTGTTTTGTGATTATTTTGAATCTATATTAACAACTTATCCACCTGTGTTTCTTCCCGAGTTCGACTACTTGCACATGATTGCATCACTTATCATTATTTTTGTAGTAAGACCAACAGCCAAGTCCTTCGTCCCACCTTGACGCATAAGCGCCTGGTGTTCAACTTGGCTAATGACACTAAACCTCTCCAAAACAAAGAGTATGCGATATACTAATTGCTCGTCTTCAACTATAACCTTATACTTTCTGAATAACAACGTGGTCAGAGTCACTTCTTCGTATGACTGCCTAGGTATTCATTTTCAGCATGATTTAAAATGGCACTGCCACAATAATCTCACTCTTGCATCCTGCTAATCGTTCCCTTGGATTCATACGGGGCCAGCTTAAATAAACTCCTCCTAAGTTAAAAAAAGCTTTTTACATTACATTAATTTGGCCCAAAATAGAATATGCTTCTGCTATTGGGAATCCTGACGTAGCCTACGTCATATAACAGACAAGTGGCAAGTTGCTTCATCATTCAACCATTACTTTCAGTCAGTTTTCACAAGAGACGATGGCATCCTTCCCAATTTCTGCGTGTCTTGTGACATTCCTGCTATAACTGACGTGACAGTGAACCAGCAAGGTCTGTTCAATTTGTTATTAAACCTTGATGCTAAAAAATCATCCGGGCCTGACGAAATACCTAATATATTTCTAAAAAGATATGCAGAATGGTGCTCCCATTACCTGGTAATAATTTTTAACCTAACACTTGCCAAAGGAATAATTCCCCGAGATTGGAAATGTGGCAAGATAATTCCGGTCCATAAGAAGGGTGATAAAACTATCTTGAGTAATTATCGACCGATTTCCCTAACGAGCACGTGCTGTAAAACTTTAGAACATATCTTATCGAAACATTTGATCACTTTTATTGAGAGTAACAAACTTCTGGGCTCTAATCAGTATGGATTCAGACGGGGGTGTTCTACAACTACGCAGCTAATCGAAATTTTTCATGATTTGAGCATAACCGCAGATAAAGGGGGCAGACAGATATTATATTTTTAGATTTCGCTAAAGCTTTTGACCGCGTATCGCACCCGAAATTGTTGTACAAGCTTAGTCACGTTCTTAAGAATGATCAGATAGTCGATTGGTTGAACTCATATTTATCAGGACGGGAACAGTATGTGTATTTTAAAAAGGAAAGAACAGAATCATTACAAGTAATATCCGGCGTCCCGCAGGGATCGGTACTTGGACCGCTTCTTTTTATATTATTTATCAGCGACATGGGAAAGGACTTTGACTCCGCGGTAACTTTAAAGCACTTTGCGGATGACACTGTGATTTACTCCAATATCAGTTCCAATGAAGACCAACTAAATTTGGACAAGCACTTGCGTAAGATAATGAAATGGTGTGCTGACTGGCAGATGGAACTGAACATAAGTAAGACGGTCTACATGAATGTAACGCGCAAAAAACAACACTTACAATTTAACTACAGTATTAATGGTCTTCCGCTTGTTAAAGTTAACGAATATAAATACCTTGGAGTGCATTTAAGAAGTGACTTAAGCTGGAACTCCCATATTGACTATGTATGTAAGAAAGCCTTTCAAAAACTATGGATGCTTAAAACAAAGTTGGAGTTCGCTAGTTCCGATGTCAAATTAATCGCCTTTAAGTGTCTAATTTTGCCAACTCTGGAATACGCTAGTCCGGTTTGGGAGCCATTCACAAATCAAAATATTTATAAATTGGAAAGAATTCAAAATAAGGCTGCTAGATTTATCTTTAATTGCTACCGGTCGACTGAGTCGGTCACAAAACTCAAGGAGCAAGCAGGCCTGCCTAGCATAAAGACCAGATTAGAAACGAATAGAATGAAACTTTTTTTTCAGATATTTCATGGTCATTCGATGTTGGATACCCGAAAATACGTCGTGATGTCTCCTCCGGTGTACCACAGAATAAAACATAGCTTAAATATCCAATCCTATCAATACTCTACGGATCATTTTAAGCACTCCTTTTTTGTTCGATGTATTGATTTCTGGAATAAGCTGCCTGAATGTATAGTCAACTCTCAAAGTGTGTCAACTTTTGTGAGGGAAATTGAAATGTTTCTTTCTTCCCATGTCACCAAGGGATGTGACTGAATTATTGAATTCTTTGTGTGTCCTTGGTATGTTTTTGAAAATATGTACCACTCCTGCCTTGGCCTCACGGCTGGCAGAATGAATGAATAAATAAATAAATAATGATTATTATGCAATTAAGTGCAAAGCTGCAAAAACGAGCTGTTAGTTTTGCTTTTTCAGATTATTCACTGTTTTCTAGTGTCACAAAATTAAAAAAGAAAACTTCTAATTGTAATCCTTATCACATTGCCGAAAACTCGCTCGTCTAACACTGTTCCATAAATTTTATCATCATGGTTAGCTTCACGACGATTTTTTTCTGGCACCTCACAATATTTTTCCACGACTGGGATCGCTCATATAAAGTTAAACGTATAACATGCCACTCATCTCTTTGTGCCCAAGCATTTGCATTCATACTGCGAACAATAACCGATTTGATTAACCTGCCAGCACATATAGCGGCTGATTATAATCAAACACAATTTTAAGAATTCATGTGCACTAACAATAACATCTAATTTTTCCTTTTTTCTCTTCTTTACTCATATGTACTTCATATATCTCTTTCATTGTCTTGGCGTGTTCTTGTCCATCTTGTTTTGCATTCATATTTTCTTTCTGTATTCTTATGTACCCCCCCCCCTCCTCTGTGTATTACCCTGCCTTGGAAAGCATTTAGGAGTATTTTTTAGATGAATAAATAGACACATTTCTGGCGGATTGGCAAACACTCCACAGTGCAGCATGACTCTCGCGGCTCACAAATCATTTAAGAAGTCTAGGACATCGAGCAGCAAATGAAACAGGAGGATCGTCCCAGTGTAGTTCTCCCATCTGCTATAGTAGTTCTGTGTTTACCTGCGCACAAGCTCTGGCATGTCGGCAGCCTAAAAAAAAAGCCGTGCCCCAGCATCTCATCCGTATTGGTCGAAAACACCAACAGTATTACTAATTTCTAAAAAGTCAGATATTCTAAGATGCAAGCACCGTATTTGGTCGTGTCGGGATGTCGTGAAGTGAGAATCGAAACCGAAACTGTTGCCAATCGGTTTCCCACTATGCTTTGCGCGGCACTACGCCGCTAGGATCGCTTCGATTTTGCGAGAGGTCTATCGCGCTTATGTGAACACCAGGGTGTTTTAGAAAAATTGGCTCCAACCACCACAAGCAGATTCTGGCGTCGCACTGCGCATGCGCAGAAGGCATATACACATGCTCCGTGCGACGCCCCAAGCTGCTTGGGGCACGAAAGGCATTGGGGCCCTCGATTCTAACACTCCTTTCTTTCCGCCGTAGCTAAATTTTCCTGCGAAGATATTGTCTCTATAGAGTCGAACCGTTCTTGCCTCGTCATTCCCCGGATACGCTTCGAACGTCGTTTCAGATGAAGCAGTGTGCTATGCGCAGACGTGTTTCGGGCGTGGCATGGGATTAACTCTGTTTAGATATTTCTACATTATCTTTTTGTTTGTTTTGTTTCAGCTGGTAAAGGCATTGCAACAAAAAATTACTTCCGGCTCGCAACGCTAACCAAAAGAGGCCGCCTTCTCCGGTTAATTGTACGCATCTGCGGCTGTTTGGTTCCCCGTGCGCGGTCTCGCCGACCTTTAGGCGGCAGCTGGAGCAACGAGCGAGACTGTTGCGCTCCCTGTCGCGCTCTGGAGGGCAATCTTCGAGTAGGCGAGGCAGCAAATAGGCTTTATGGTGGGCTGCCAACGCGTCTCAAAGCCACCGTGTTAAGCTAAGCGGATCTGAAGTATTATCATCGAAACAAGTTGAACAATTAGAGGTGCGCGAATAGATGTTTAAATCCAATGTCATCGCTCTATTCACAACCTTCACAAGGCAGTGAAAGCCACGCCAACTAGTTCCTTTCGCAGTGTTTGCGCTAGGAATAACACTGAGCCATTTGATTTTATTGATCGATCAATCAACCTAATGGCTCAAGTGTCATTCTTAGTTGAGACTCGCGAAAATAACTTTTTGGTGTGTCATTTCCTGCGCTGTAAAGATTGTGATCGAACAGTCAATCGATCAATTATTCGATCAATTGATCAATCGATCCATTTATTTATTACTACAAGCTCTTCGTGTCCGTCTAGGACTGCCTCGCTGCAGTTCTAAGTCCGGGTACCATTGCGGAGGCCCACAGATTTCCACTCAAAGTATACATAACACAAGAGACCAGGCGGTTGTTCCTGCGACACCTTACACAGAGAACACCATCTTACTGCCCCATTGTCCTCTACAAGATCATAGTCAAGCTTCGCGAAAGGGCTACGTAAACACAAGGACCCTGAAGGATTCCTTTTTGACAGGATGCGAAACTGTGCCTCCATGGTCACTAGAGAGTTTCATAGACCGTACACTGTGAAGAGCAGGCCCAGCTGGCGCTTGCTCAATACATTTTTGAAAGTGACGGCACGATCTCCCGCCAGCAAACCGTAGCTCTAGAATACCGGTCTGCTAAAAGCCGACTCTCAACATCATTTGTGATTTTAATATTGGAAGGTACTCACAAGATGGCCTCAACTTCCACATGCGTTCTACAACAACTCGCACGAGGCAACTAGACGGTGTCTGAAATACTGAGGCTTGATCTAAAATGGGCCTTAAAAATCCTCGCCTGCACCTACCGATCCACACTTTTCGTCAAGGGTGTATTTCACAAGGTGGTTTTCACTTGTAAAATTACAATGCGTAGCTTCCTTTCTGAGAAACAAAATAGGGCCAAACACATGCCTGAGTCGACGGCGGATGGCGACACGGACGCCGGAGTTAGTGGAGGGGCATTTGGCGCACGTATAGATAGCTGGCGCAACCGCTTCCGAGCTGCTTTAAAAAATATTGTGAACTGCCAGCCACGAGCGTGGTCTTTTAAAAAGAACATAATCTTTTTGAAATGTATTTTCGGTTTCAAAATAAATGTGGAAAATGATAGCAAAACTGGAAGTAACAAAGAAAGGAAAGAAAACGCTGTGGCATAAGTATCGACAGCGCTTTTGCTGCCGGCGTACGTTGTCTGCGTTTCGTCTGCTTTCCTTCGCTGGTCGGCTGCATCCTTCGTAGCTTTACTTCGTCGCTGCTCCCGACGCCATCTTTCAATACGTACACAAACGCGCCCCGCCGCTCGACTCGGTCGTCTGTGTCGCCAGCCACCGTTGACCCTGCAAGTTTATTCGGCCCTATTATTTACAGGAAGAGAGCTACGCCTTGTAATTTAACAACGTAAAACCCGCCTGTGAAATATACCTTTACCGAAAATTTTAGATTGCTACGTGTAAGCGCCGAATATTGCGGCCAATTTTAGATCGAGTTTCGCATTTGCAGACGCTCTACATATACGAAATTTACAAATATTAAACTAACATATATATAAACGTGTCTACCACAGAGTCACGCTCAGCAGCTAGAGTAGTGACACCCGTTCACGATCGTTCTTTAACGTATGCAATACAACACTTAGCAACGGTAGTTGCTTTGGAACTTACAGTCATTCAACAGGTATTGCGGCATTTAAAATCACAGCCCCCACAGAAATGGAACATTTTTAGCGACTCCAAGCCTGCACTCCGAATACTCCAATCTGAAATAAAGCCAAGCTCATATGAACACCTTCCCATATGGCATATGCATACTGTGCAACGGAGCGGAACAACATGGACATAAGGCAAACTTTCACTGAATAAATGGGTCATAGACTCAAACCCAAAGTCAGGGCAGAAGATCGTGACAATAGCGTCAAGCGGGACGAGATGTCAATCATTCAAAATCTCTCGGCGACCACATTCTGCGAGATTGTGTGAAGCCAAAGCCGTAGCGAGGCTTCATCGGAGCACCCGTGAGCAACACCCTGGGGCCAGCCGATTAAACGGCTGCACTAATGACGTCGCATACGCGTGTCCCTGTATCCCTACGTCGCGTTTGAGTGAATGAGAGCTATCGTAGATCGTTTTCGCCACCCCGCAATGCTCTCCGCAACCCGCTACGATACCCGGAAATCTAATGTCAAGGCCTTCGGCGTGCAAGCGCAGTAGCGGCTTCGTTGCGGAGGGCTTAGCGGAGGGCAAAACGCGGTCAACGAAAACTCCCAAATAGGGAATTTTCGTAGATCGTTTTCGACACCCCGCAACGCTCTCGGCAACCACTACGATACCCGGAACTCTACAGCCAAGGCCACCGGCGTGCAGGCGCCTAGTGGCTCCTTCGGTGCGGAGGGCTTAGCGGAGGGAAACGCGGCCTACGAAAACTCCCTAATGCCTTCTAGACTGTCCCTAAACTGACTGTGAATACTTTGAACTTTCTCGTCGCAAGATCGTCGTTTGTGGACGTTATCGGTGATGAAAATGTGATGTTTCACAACTTTGGAAAGGAGTTATTTTGGGCCGAAATCTCTTTCACAATTAAGGCAAAGGTTGAACATGGTGATAATGTAGAGCCGTGCGCCGTGCCCATGCGCACGGCTTAAAGCTTATCGTCCTCCATTGTCAACAACGCTACAGGTGGTCAATGAGAGGGTGTCTGGGTTGTGACGTCGGAAGAGAGATGGGGAGAAGCGGGCGATGCCGAATACAAATTAGAAAATCGAAACAACCACAAGAAAAATATTGAATTTTTCGTGTTCTTGTGTTTTTTTTGTTTTTTTTAGAGGGGGGGGGGGTTGTGGGCGATGAGAGTGAAGAAGGTTAGAGAGAGGGGTTTTGTTTCCTCCAAATTTCTTAATATAAGTTTTCTGAAAAACCGAAATGCGGGCATTTTACTCTCTACCCTTTCTTTTGACGCATTAAACAATATGCGATTAATAAAATTCAATCAAAATAGTTGGTCCCAGCCTAAAATTTAGTTTATGGCTTCTTTCATGGATCTGTACGCGCCGCTAGGCAGAGCGGAAGTGACGGAGGATTACCACTTTGCTGTTCTCGGGCTACAGAGGCAAAAGAAAAGCCATTGCCAATGAAGATGTAAAACGTATACACACATCACATCTCAAAGATGTAATACAGCGGCATTACGTCAATTTGAACATTAAGCTTTTTTTTTTCGTTGTATGATTACTTATTAACCTGAACTTTCAGCAGGACTTAAACGTTCCAAGAGGCAGGGAACTTTTTTACCACCCTGGATTTTCCACGAGAGAATATGGTAATGCGATTTAATATTTCAGAACTAACTGTTCCGCTGGTTTTCTTTTTGGTTTTTTTTTCACTCTTGTAACGAGGTTTTATTTCTAAATGAGGCCTGAAAGCTTTCAAGGCTTCCTCCAAAGTCTTGGCGCCTGCTTGTCAAGTTCATTAGGAGGAGGACTTGGCGGCTAAAAAACAGCAGCCATTCGAGGACGGTGGGCACAAACCCGATTCCCTTGCACGAACCGAAATCCAGTTTTGTGTTTACAGCGTTAATCGCATCTCTTTAAATTCTTTATGCCCCTCCGTCTGGAACGTACAGAAATGCGTTCTCTTTAATTGCATCGTAAATAGGGTTTTTATTTATTATCGCTTCTGGCTGAACGCTTCCTATGGATTTACAGATGTAGGGTCTAGAGCCAGTGAGTCCCGCAGTCTATTCATTTTCCTAAAATTATTTATTTATTTATTTATTTATTTATTTGTTTTTTATTATTTATCTCACTAATATATTTATTTAATCATGGAAATTTAACAAGGTCTCTTCGCTCTCGACGTCAAGAAAATTGTTCAGAGTAAAGTTATACAAATTCGTGTGCACACGCAATGAAAAACAATTTTCAGGACTGAGGGAAAGTTTCACTTTTTTTTCGAGTATATAATGTGAGACACTTAATGAAGATTTATTGAAATGGATAAAGTAGATTCGGATCAGATCGGCGACGACGACGACGAAAGGGGGGAAACCAAGGAGGAAAAGAGGAGTTCGATATACGGAATAGGGTAGAATAAATCGACGTTTAAGATTAACCAACGAGTTCGCAATATCAACCTAGGGATTATTACAACGGAAACCTCTTTCGTTTATTGCGTGATTGGGATACTTTTCAAGAGTACAACAAAGCAGAGAATAAGAAGATCGCGCCTACGTTTTTGTTCGTTTTGGTTCCGTCTGCAAAAACATTGGGATCATTTAAATGCGCATTTGGCAAAAAGATTAGGCAATTTATAAGCGTTTGTATTAACCAAAACTAATGCTTACCCGAGTTAATTTGCAGGACTTCGATTATGACGTTTTTGTTTTTATTTCGTGCGTCGCGAAATAAGAAAAGGAGAAGTTTGTTGAGGTTTGTCAGCAATGATTGTGCGTCAGAGCTTGTAGAGGTGTCACTCATTCGTGCGGAGATCTCTTGGGACGCAAGCGGCAGTTCATGTTTGTAAACAGCAAAAGGGTATATAGGACGCCCTATTGTTTGAAGACCGGTGGCTTCGCTGCGTTTACATAGGAGTTAAGCCTTTTTCTTTCTTTACTTTTTCCTCAAGTAAATTGTCTCTTTACAAATTTTACAAAAAACCAAATGCACCATCTGTGGGCAACGCTGCACAAAATCGTAGCGCGATAGGTTAAGAAACCGAATTTTGCTGTCGATTTAAAAAGCCTGGCCGCTATATGGAACACCCGGTAGTGCGCCGAGAAAGTGACGGAGAAGAGGAGACGCGAGCGGCGCGTGAAGGTCAGAACTCTGAGCTCTGGTTGGAATGAATCGTGGGAAGACCTAAAGATAGCTGCCTTTTGTCTCTGCTGCACTCGTCGAACGCGTTAGAACGCGGAACGCCGGAGTCTACCGCTTCGCTTTCGGATTCTGAACGCGTTGGACGAGTACAGTGGTGATACAGGCAGCCTCTGTCTTGCCTGCACTCGGCGAACGCGTTAGAAGGTTAATCGCTTATTCCGGCGATCCACGTACTAACGCGTTCGACGAGTGCAGTGGAGACAAAGGCGGAGGTCTATACCTCCTAATCATTTCAACCAGAACTTGGCGTTCCGATGTCCCTGCGCGCTCTCGTCTTCTACTGTCCCTTCGTTTCTTGGCGCATATTGTCAGGGAGGAAGGCCAAAAGACGACAAATTATAAACTACAAAGGAAGTCTAATCGGCGAATTTGTTCCAAACAAAAGAAACAATGAGCGTCGAGACATCAGAAAAGTGGGCGGATTTGGCGGCGTAACAGGAAGCGAGAGCGAGACTGACTCGATACGGTCACGGGCAGCTTTGTATCTCGTGTGCGTCGGCATCGCGAAGATTCGGCCCAGAATGTCCGAGCATCGAGCGTTCGGGGTGAGAATGAACAGGCACTTTGGAGAACAAGAAAATGGGGCGAAATGATTGAAGTTACGCCCCGAGTAGGAATAGACGCGAATCTTCTAGAATCCTGTGACCAAGTGCTGCTTGCTTGGCCGTGCGCGCGGCAATATGCCGTTAGAGCCTTTCAAACCCCAGGCGCAAATTTTACTTGAAATATGCGAGTACTTCAGTGACCTTCGTTCCTAATATGCTACAGTTCTTCGACCAGTTTTTCTGGATACGCGCCAAACATTTATAGCGATTTGTCTTTGCATACATCATTTACAAGCACGAGTATACCTCTGCCTTACCTTATAATCGAAGGTCCTAGAGATGCGCGAGAGCTAATCTGTCATTCTTTTTTCAATCCCCGCACTGGCGAGAACCGCTGCAAACTTAAGGATAACAACTCAAAACCTGCGAAAACGTAGAATCACCTGCGTCGCCTGAGGCAAGGGATGATCAGAATGTCAAGTACAAGTACTGAAAGTAGGTATTCAAAATACTTAGTGTAGATTTTTTTAACCGCATATTACGGAATATATTTCTCGATTGCATTTAAATGCTCTAAAAAGGGGTATTTATTCGACAGTTGAAATTCAATACCCTTTTGGGCCCTCGTTTCCGCGATGTCAAAGCAAGCTAAACGTTTGAATGTTTAGGCAGCAAAAGCTTAGTCTGTTCATGAGATGCGGCCACACTGGTTCTCTCTGCACATCAGCAATATGCCAGTGCGGTGTGACGGAAAGCCTCTGCTTTTCAACGTGCGTCAGACAGGGGTACATATGCGACCGAACACTAGCTGCTGCGATGCTCGATCAGATTGAAACAGCTGGAGGTCTCATCCCTGCGTTGTGCAACGCGGGTTTTCGCTCCAGCCATTCTGTGATTTCGCGCATCAACACATCCGGCCACCGGGCTCACCTTGGCCGATGTGAATCGTGAATCACGAATTTGGTTGTTGCCGAGCTTCCATAAAAATAAACATGCAAGGACAAATAGAATAGATCAATTTGCGACGCATGGGCGGAGATGAACCCTTGGTTTATTCTTTCGGGTGTGGAGTCTTCACCCCGCACAAACTGCTCTGAGAAAGTCCCGGGAGCTTTTCAAGTGGAAGATTTCAAGTCGGTAACCCACTTGTCTTTATCTCCGCAGTTTCGTACTGTAAAGCACCGATGACTGAAGAAGAGCCACGCTGTCGGCTCAAATTTGGAAACACTTTGTTTCAAACTTGCGTGCGTCTCAAGCATATTTCCTTGCCCTGCACGATCTGCTTGTGTCTACAGGAGAATCATCGGCCTTACCTTCTAGTTTACGGCAAAATTTTTATATTCGCGATCTTATTATGCGTTTGATCGTCGCAATACCACCAGCTTATATTCGGGAATTGATTTTATTTTACTGAAGGTCAATTTAAAGGCACACATGTGAGCTACTGCGCAAATCAAATATAAAGATGAACCATTTTCTGAAGAGCTTCACGGGCAGAGAAATCGCTTTTCGATCAACTTGAATGCAGTCAAAGCCGCGACTTGTGGCAGGTGTTAAGTGTACGGAGCTACGCCGTGGCGAGATCGAAAACTTTTCGCGCTCATCGTCTTGTTTTATTAGCGATTTCCATTTAAACACCCACATAAAAATATAATTTCACCCTTAATGAGGTATATTCCTATCGAAGCACTAAATATTTAAATTTCGATACATTTTGGAGAAATATCTTTTCAGTCTCTGCTCAAGAGAGAGGACGTCCCGTGGCGACTTAGCGGCCCTTATCTCCCTCTCACCGGCGTGTCCCTCGCGCTGTTGGCGTTCTCACTAAACCATGCGGAGTCTACATGCGGACTCTGCTCGCCGCGTTAGTCCCGGGAGTGGTGCGCATTACCAGCACCCGCAGCCAACGCTCGAAAAAACAAAGAGCACGTTCGAAAGCGAGCGAATACAAAAACAGGCTCGCGCAAGTTTAGAGGGGTAGCCGTACCTCCACCGCGAAGACACGCTTCGATTTCTCTTCGGCCGTAGTGAAGTTGCCCTTTTTTTTTCCCCGCGTTTTGGGAGAGGGAGCGCAAAGGCCCGGCGGCGGCTCACCATGAATAGTTGAGCGGCGCGAGCGAAAGTTGAGCCTCCCCCAGCTTGTTTTCCCAGCGCCGGCTTATGAATATTGCATCGCCGCGACGCACGGGAGCCGAGAGCAAGAGAGGCCGAGCCGTCCGAGAAATCCCTTCTCCGGCAAACAATAAGAGAGCGAGTCGAGGAAAGGCTGGGACCCAAAGAGCCGTCCGGAATCAATATGACGGAAGGAAGAGCGCTCTTGATTAAGTTAGCGATTTCAAAACATCTCGGCCCTTTTCTTTTTCTTCTTTCTCGGTAGTTTTTCTAATACGGAGACAAGAAGGAATCGCAAAAACAATAGGTGCCCTAAGACGCGTCGGAACCCGAAAGATTTAGATGGCAAGAATTCGTCTGAAGGCGCCGTTAGAACACTAGCGCCGACACTTTTGTTTAATTTCTTTCTTTTTCTTTTCGCTTTTTTTTTAATTGTTGGCTTACGCGCGGATTGAAAGGAATTTAGTTTCTTCGACTCGTCGGAAGGACATTCCCGTAAGGCTAGAATGACTCGTCGTCCCGCTTTTGTCCAGTGAACAAAGACCAGATCTCACCGAGTATTACTTTATAGTGCTTTACCTTCGCATATACAGTGTATTTCCGCTATGTTAAACCACTCAGTGGCTGCCTATCTTTCTTTGTATATACGAGGGATGATCCAAATATTTAAACTCAACATATAATTAAAAAAAAAAAACTCTAGGGTTTTGGAAAAAAAAAAAGTTTTTAAGCATATTTCCTCAGACTAATGCACTTGGCCCAATCGCCTGGCAGGCTTCTGATTTTTCGCGAAACAACTTTCTTCCCGCTCGTCAAGTCACTGCGTGTTCAGTGGCAGTTTGCATTGCGTTCAAGTCATCGAAACTTGTTCCTCTGAGGTCTTCCTTCAGATTCGGGAATAAACAACACTCACTAGGGGCCAGATCGGGAATGTAGGGTGTGCAGTGAAGCTCTTCGAGAACGCACTGTGGAATGACAGACCTGGCAAAACAAGACTTGTGAACGGGGACGTTGCCGTCCGGAAGGAGGACGCCTCTTCTCACCGATCATCGTTCTTTTTCGACGATGGCTTGACGCAGTTTACGTAGAACACTGGCATAACATTTGCCTGTTATTGTCCTGCTGTTTTCCACAGATCATATCAGCAAGATATCGTTTGCGTCTCAAAAAAACTGTCGCCATCACTTTCCTCCCCGAGCGTTTCACCTTGAACTTTTTCGGAGGGGAACCGAACGCTTCCACTGCATACACTGTTGTATAGTGTCTGCACTTGTAAAGTGAGGTCTCCTCCCCAGTCACAAAACGAGTGAGCAAAGCTTCTGAGTCGCTTTCACAGAAGTGGTGTTGTCGATTGCCCAGAGGTTCCGTGGCCCTAATCGCGTCAAGATCTTCGACATAGCCAAAATGTCAAGGATGACTGCAAAAGCACTGCCGGACAAGATATTCAATTCTGTGGCAACTTCAGACACCTTAACTCCGCCGTTCTTTACAGCAAGGCTCTCAGCTCGGGCTGAGTGATCCAAAGCGGTCTAAGTGCTGGGCCGGCCTAAACCTATGGTCGCCTCGCACGTCCACACGACCGAACGCTTAAACTGAATGAACCAAAGAGAGTTACAGTTAGCCACGTGAAGCGTACATTCACTGCCATACCACGATTGACTATTCTATTGTGTGAATTTATTTGGCGGAACTCTTTTCATTGTACAAAAACTTGACTCCGGTACTCAAGTTTGAAATTGTGGGAGGACGCCAAGTTTAACTGACTAATTCAGGCAAGGGAGTGAATCGAAACATTATGACCACGTTTGGCTAGAGAGATGAACTAATCAAGGGTTATACAATGACCAAACGTTTGGTTAGAGCCGAGTTGTAATATTTTTATCACCCCTTCACACTAAAAACCCTAACACATTTTTTTTAATATCTTGGTTTAGAAATGTTTTAACGTGGTTTCCATTGAAACTGACGTAATGCTAAAACAGTATTTATGCTTATCCATTATCAATGATTCCGTCACTAAATGTTTTTTATCGATCTTTTTATTTGTTGAGGACCTCAGTGTTCTGCCACACAACCACGCAATTACTATATGAAGAAATGTATTTGCCTATAGTTCTGAAGACTCAGTTCTGTTTTTGACTGCACGCTTATGTTCAGTGAACCTGTCGTTGAGGCACCTGGCCATTTGTCCTACATAACAATCCCCACACTTCACTGGAATAGATAGACAACGCCAAGCGGTCCATGGGAATTTTGTTACAGCCAATTTTTTGCGATGAAAAAGGAGCCAATCTATCCAGCCGTTAATCAGGCTTAAAAATAACTGTCACGCCGAACTTCACAGCAAACGCCTTCAAGTTATAGGAGACATAATTAAATAGGGTAGACACTCCACCTTGCTTTTTTCCACTGTGGTATTTCTACTTTCATTAGAAAGTATAGATATCATAGATACCAGATATTGTGTTTGTGCAGTCCTCTTGATCCCACTCTCCAGGGTTAAAATAATGTCTCTACTCAACCAGCTCGCCTGCACCCTTGCTTTAACTTCAGTGTTTCTCGTGTTCGACGGACATTAGCTGAGGGAATAATCGTCATGATGGTTTGGATAATTAACTAAATGTGTTAATTACCTTTGTAGTTATTCGTTTTCAGGGCCATGTTGAAATTGCAGAATTGACGGCAATTGCTGTTAGAGGCCAGAGCGACTAAATTAATTTGCAAACGTTTATTAGTGTTGGAGATATTGTCGCGGATGGAAAGGGATTGACAAGGGTGAAATTGAAAATAATGTTTTAATCGGCGAACTTGTGCAAGAAACAAAAGAGAAAATGAGCGCCGGTAAAGCAGAAGCGGGCTTCGCGGCGTCAACGCGATAGGCGGCTTCTGCTTTTGCTTGAGCAAGACTGCGATAGAGAATGAGCCGGCAAGGCCACGTTCGGCCGCCTTATCTAATACACTCGGTATCTCGCATATTCGACCTAGAATGTTCGAGAGTGAGCTACCGCGAGCCTCACTCCGCAAGGTCATGTTGACCTCCTTACCTTGTACACTCAGAGCAAAAGTAAGCCCGAATCTTCTACAAGTGCGGGGAAGTATTCTTTCTCAATCATGCACGCGGCAAAATTAATTATTCAGTTTTAACTTCTTTTTTTTCTTGACTTGAAAATTGCCTGCAACAAGCGCTCCGCCAGCCCTGCCCGCAATGACGCTCAGAAGAGTGGCGTTGTCTCTGTTATGGGCGTCATTGTGGGCAGGGCCTGCGGTGCGTTTTTGGCGCGCAATATTGAAATCGGGCTAAAATCCTGAAAATGTATTAATTAATATCTCAAACAGATTTGGATGATGCTAAAATTGAGGCATGGGCGAGCTGGTACATACTTCGGAATTAAAAACAGTGCAAAAAGACGAGGACCAGACGAAGAATTCCGAAGTATCTACAAACTCGCCAAGCCTCAACTCTAGCATCGTTCATTTCTAGTACACTGGGCCCTCTTAATTGTTTTACTGTTCAACAACGCTGTGTCTGTGTTACTTCTTCGTCTGGTCCTCGTCTTTTTGCTCTGTTTTTAATTCCACATTTGAATTTTTTCTTCAAATTGGTCTTGCCTCTGAAAGCACATGCAGACAATTCTGCAATTGCTGCAATTCTGCAATGCACGCAAAGTCCGTCCGCAGTGGACGTTATGTGCCATCGCAGCATATCCAGCTCTATGGACACGTGAGTAGGCTTTGCACGGCGCTTCCTATCGAAGCTCACGGGAAGCTCACACGGCCTTGGAGTGGTTCCAATGGCTCGCAATGGCTCGTAGCATACGCTGTAGTCAGGCGTAATGGGAAAGGGAGCGGTATTCCTGAGGATGTTTGGAGCCCCTCGATCGGTTTATCAATAGGCGAGGCAACTCGCTGGAATTTCACTCAATTCTGAAGGGCGCTTGGCGTTCCGGATTTCCCGAACAAAGATGTCGTCGCACGGAGAGATGTCTATCGATGCCTGCACAGCAAAGATGACAGGGGTTCCCCGAGGAGATGAACCACTCTGTCCACGAGACTTCCGTTTGTGGCACATACCGACTGATTTCATCGAGACCAGTATCGTCAACAAAAGTTGAAACAAACTCTAATCGTTCCGTTTGCCGCGGAGATTACCAACGAAAACCATTGTGACTTCCCCGCATGGGACAATGTCATAAACACATTCAGTTCAGAAATTTAATAAGGAAGATGCCCTTCGTAATCTGCGCACAAGGTCTCACCTCACAGATATTTTAAGATTTTTGTAACCAAAGACGATAGAAATATAAGAAATATAGTGACCAGACCATACGCCATTCGTGAAGGGCCGACTTAAGAAAGGGAGACTGGCAGAGATCGTAGAGTGTTAACTTGGTATTGATGCACTCGAACCACCACGATTCGTTTGTGGCGATTTGCATCATTCTGTAGTGTCCACGCAATGCGACTGAGTGTTTGTAGCCTCTAAGAAAAAAAGGCAGAGTGTTTGCAAAAAACCGCGCGAACTCTTTCTTCGAAAAACACCCTTGTTCTGATTCTTTCCTCGCCCGAAAGACGCCGTCAAGACGTATTTGTTGCGTCGGTCGCGCATTTCGCGGCGAATCGTGGGGAAGGCAGCACGGCGACACCCGTCGTGTTCGAGATAGCCTTCGGGCCTGCGAGGCGCGATGGATGGCATCGATCATCGCTCAGTCGTGCCGGCGACATGGCCATCTTCCTGTTTGACCAATATTTCGGGCTAAGAAAGATCTCCTTGCGGTCGCGCGACGATCGTCTTCGCTGTGCCGCAACCGTTGAGGGTGCGAGCTGCCTTGGCCTGCTCGCTGCTTCAGCGAGGCAAGGAACGGTCAACGGATCTGCGGGAATGGACCAAGTTTCAAAACGGCTTCTCTGCGCCTTCGCTCGTGCTATCTTGCTCTTGGCCTCGCTGTTGTTCTGTTTTTAGGTTATCGTTACCAGTCTTAAAGTACACCCCCCCCCCCCACCACACACACACATACCCAAACAAGAAAGACTGGATCAATGATGTGAAAATATTTATTACGCCCTGCCGGATATGCCGTGTCAAATAATTTATTTATATTCTTCGTTTAATCCATAAGCTGCGGACGTTTGCTACAAACAAAGCTAAGTCAAGCAAAACAATTTTGGATGACGACAACATGGCGTGGAGCTTGCTGAATATATGTTTTTTTATGTATTTACTTTTTTTAAAGAGCAGCTAGGTATGGCTTCATGATATAGAAAACATCATAGAAAGTTACTTTCCCAACTTGTTTCTAAGTGCACAGTAAACCATTTATTCAACGTTGCATCTATAATGTTACCCTTATGTTCTGTTTCTATTCAGTTAATATACCGTCGTAGACAGCAATAACAGTCGCCAAACTAAATAATAATCAACTAATCTTTACGAGAGGTAGCCGTACTAAGCTTAACAAAAAGGTGGAAGTAGAGTGTTTAGAAAGGGCGCAGACAGAAAAATGAGGACAACATAGAAACACGCACGAATAAGCACTTACTCGCCAATGTTTTATTCAGACCTCGTTCATAACGAAAAGATATCACCCGCACTGCGCTTATGCGTCTCTTTATGTTGAACCTTTCAACTTCCGTATTCATTCTATGCGTGCCTCAGTTATTATAAAAACCCGGAAACTTTTTTTTCTTGTTGCGCCAGACATATCACAGGATAGCATATAAAATTTACCTGGTATGGGAGAGCGGTCGACAGTGCCCAACTAAGTGCTGCTGGCTGCTCTCAAGACCACGTGAGGCGACGCGACGAGGTGCGCATGACATTTAGCGGATTGTATCTCGTGTTCAAGGATAGCCTCATCTACTTCCTCGAAGAATTGCCGAACTGGCGTTTAAGCAGGCAGAGAGCGCACCTCCTGCTCCAGCACACCCTCGCACAAGTACGGGCATTTTTTGACACGTGCTGACTGAGCGTTTCGTTTGTGCCCAGATGTGTGTTTTACCGTGGCCCTTCGATAGGAGCCGAAGCCTCGTCAATCTCTCAGCAGACTGCCCGGGCCTTCCCCCGACCAACCCCTCCCGAATCAATCGTAGCGGCACAAGAGGCTGACGTGGGCGGCGCAGAAACTGGCTCGAAGTGAATATAGTGGCGTGCCCCGCACTGCGTCCAGACTGACGTGCGATGGGCGGCTGCACGAAACTCGGACGGCTCCAGCGTTGATGGAAGACGCCTGCCTGACCCCGCACTCATTCGTGAACGTAGCGGGCGCGAGGGAGCGACTGGGGCCAATCTAAAGTGCTAGGAGAGTATCTCGCGGGTCCTGGAGGATCTCAATTGTGCCCTGTCTCAAACCTCCCAATAGGTAGCCGCCACATGACCGAGCAGTCAGCATCGCGAATGGGTGACTCTTATCACCAGATACAGGAGGTTGCGAGCGAATACTGCGTAGGTTAGTGGCTTGCTATCTCTAGACAATTTAGAACATGATGGAGTACTGAAGCGGTTTTGAATGGCTTCTCGTAGCTTTCCATGCATTCCACGATGAAAAGCTCATGAAACCGTGACGTACACCAAGACAAAGATTTACTAGGAACGGCCATTATGCCTAATCTAGATACTGCTCGCTACGAGCAGGGATCCGTATCGCCGAGGAAGACTTCGGTGCCTCCTCGTTAAGCAAGAAAATCGCAACGGATGGGACCGCCTCACCAGATCCGAAGGTACAGAGCCCTTGCCAAGGGTGCTGCATAGAGGGTTGCCACGGGGAAGCGTGTTGAGCCCGGTTCTCTTTAACGTCGTGATGGCTAGGCTACCAAACGTCATCCCACAAACCGCACTCCCGGTACAAGTGTCAATCTATGCACACGATAGATGTCTCTGGGTTGCAGGATTATATACCACACAGATTCGGTGGAGCGTACAAGACACAACTCAAGCGCTAGGCGACTTTGGGCTGAATCGGGGCTGCCCAACTCAAAAAGCAAGACCGTCCGGATGAATGTGCGGGAAAATGGAAGAAGATTTCAGCCACCTGGCATCATGTTGGCGGGGAAAAACACCACGAAGGTCCCCTAGCAGAGGTTCCTGGGAATCGTTATTACAAACAGGTTGAGATGGACACAAGCTGTAAAAGCGACATCGAAAACATGCGGGCCTGCCATAAATACTGTTCGCCGTATGACGTGGACCACATGGGGATGCACAGAGTTGACCATAACTGCTGCCCACACGGCCCTTCTAACGTCAAGGGTAATGTACAAGCTCCCCTACATTTCCCCATTCATGACGAACCTGGAGATGCTGGAACAGCAACATCGCCACGGACTACAAATAGCACTGGGGATTCCCAATGCTTTCAGCAACAAGGTGATCCTTGAGGAAGCGGAGGCAGAATCGCTCGCAAGACAGGCCAGACGAAGAAGTCTTAACCAGCTGTCGAGACTGTCTATGACCCATCCGGGCAGATGGTTCGGGTCCTATATCGAGAGGATGGTGGTACCACAGGAGATGGTGGTACTCACGGACTCGAGATGGGCCCTCCAGAAGATTGCCACCGCAGAGTGCGAAGACCCAGCAACGATCACCGCAAGAGACACGCTCGTGTGGTTGCATGCACGCTGATTTACAGTGTGGCTCCGGTGGATCCTAGGGCATGTGGGGATCGAAGGGAATGAACAGGCAGATAGGCTGGCCGCAGCTGCTCATTTGAAAGCCCCGACTGCCCCGTTACCGGCCAATACACAATAGGTTGAACTGGACGTCCGCTGGTATCTTCTAGATGCAAGGAATGTGCCGGGGCTGCCAAGAGGAGGCATTGTCTGGATTGTCTCGGGCGGCGGAGACCCTTGTGCGACGTCTGCGGACAAACACGGCCAACAGAAATACCTTTTTGGTTAAGATGGGAAAACGACGAATGTCTGAATACTCGCAGTGCGATGAGGAAAAGAGGGTGCACCACATTCTTCGCTTCTGCCCGGCAAACGAGCCACAATGAACGGTGCTATATGAACAAATAGGCAAGGACAATCCGGGAGCTACAGTCAATATCCTCTTCCCAGACAGGCTTCGACGGAAGTACCAGAAAGTTTGCAAGACGTTATTGTCCTTCCTGCGGGACATAGGCGTGATCGACCGCCTGTAAATAATTTTAAAACAAAACGTGATTTTTTTTTAAATAGCTGTTTTTAGAGCTTGTCACTAGCCCATGTCAGCCAATTGTGGCTAGGCTAACCTAGGTGACGTAAAACCTGAACGGCGCACTACCGCCACCACCGCAATAAACGTTCAGTTTCTGACATGCTGTCCTACGGTCGGTTGCTTCCACCTTGCTACAGTGGCGACTAGAATGGATTTACAAATGGCCGGCAGTTCGTCATCGGGAAGCACGCATAAGCAAGACTGCGTTACGGCGACCGTTGGCATGGCCTATGTCGTTCCAGCCTTGAACGACGAAAATTATAAGCGGCCCACGTACTACATACGGCTTGAAGCCTTTTTCTTTAGGGTAACGCTGTGACCGACTCAGGGAAGGAGCGAGCTTTGCTTAACGATATTAATCCCTCGAGAATAATGACAAGGGGAAAAAGACAAACACAAATCCCCAAGAGATTTGTGTTTGTTCTATGATCCCCGTGTTCCCCTTCTCCAGGGATCATTATCATTATTCTTGCCCGGCTCGCTTGCACCTTTGCATTAATGAGCTTTGCTTGTCTCGGCTCTAAGCGCAAGAACATTTTTGTAGGAAGCGTCCTGCGGACCGAACACCGTAAACGAGCTCTCGTACAAGAAAATGGTCAAGGCGCTTGGAGACTACTTTTCACCGACTTCTAACGAAATCGCCGAAAGTTTCAAATTTTTCAACACGCACCAGGCAGAGAAGTGCGATTTCGGTACTATACATGGATCGGATGCTTCGGGATCGGTTGGTTTGCGGACTTCCCAGTGAAGTTGTGCGCAAGCTGCTGTTATCTCGGCATGAACTGTCGTTGAATAAAGCAGAGGCCATCACCCTGGCTGCCGAAGCGGCCACCAATAACGTCGCGGTCATGAAGTCGTCACGGACTGATAGCTCCGAAGTCAACGCAGTCACCCCACATGGACTGGGCGGAGAGCGACAGAAAAATGCTTTTCAAAGAGACAGGGACTCAAGCTCTCCGGACACCTGTTGTCAGCGATGTGGATCAAAGTCACACGCAGAGGTCTCGTGCAAGTTCAGATCGGCACAGAGTTTTCGCTGCGGGAGACATCATAATTTGTCGTGACAGTGCAACGGCCTGAAAACTCGGGACTTACCAAGGGAGGCACCAGAGCACGCTACGGGAAGGCCATTCACGTGCCCTCACAATAGACACCCACCCCTCCGATCCGAACGGTGCCCGCGGCTTTTTTAGTCCCCTCTTTTCGTCCTTCGCTTCCCTCGCTCGAAGACATGAGAGGAGGTAAGTTTGCCGAATATCAGGTTTGGGCTCATTTCGCGCATAGGACCTCTACTCCGCCAGTGAGGAGTTGGCGGCGAAAAGGAAGGCTCTAGCTCAGCCATTTAGTTAATCTAGATGGGCCCCTTTTTATTGAAAGTAACGAGAAACATTGCACGCACTCAGCATTCCTCCAACGCTCTCACCCTCAAACATTTTTCTTCTCCCTCCCGGCAGACAGTTTCGACAACACCTTCTCGAAACTAAAGGCTGCGCGCTCGCACTGTGGCGTCACTATAGCTAGGCTAGCGAGCGGAAAAGCGACAGTCGGATTGGCGGTGGCCTTTGCTGTGCCGACGCCCTTGAAGGGCGGCCTGTAGCTTCGATTGGAAATATTGTACGAATGACACTTACCCGTTCGTGACGATGACGTAAATATTTGAATTAAGCTTTTATTAATTAGAAGTCCATACAAAACTGAGACTTTTATGGTTTCCTATTAACATATGGCGACTGAAAACACTTATGATAAATAATGGCGACTACACCCTTCCACAATTAGTTAAGTTGATCACCATTAAAAGCACAAAGCGCTGCTCTGAAATCATAAATATTTTAATTTGAAATATAATTTTGACTACTATGCTTACCACACAACTAGAAAATATGTCAAAGAGTATTTTATGCATGGCGCCTTGCAGGTGGTTCTCGTAAAATAAAATAAAAGTAGCAGTTCGCTCTGGACCTTGTACCACAACTTGGACGGCCATTTTTTTATTTAAAAAATGTACCAAATTAATTGACGAATTTAAGTGACGGACAAAATGATCGATGTATGAGGTTTGCAACGAATGCCCAACTTCTTAATTCGGTGTAGCCAGCGCTTTATCTGCTGCTGGCAAACGGCGGACTTTTGGTGGCCGATGAAGGAGGAAGTTGGTGACGTGCACGTAAGCGGATAACACAAAGCCTGGCATTGCAGAAATTAGTGCAATGCCAGTCATTAAATGAACGCTAGCGCTACGTCAGCGTAAATTTCGGACTGGTGTTTAATTAATCAGTCGGAACCACACTTACACCGTGGTCGGAACACACTTTAGTGCCGTAAGCCCCTTGATGTGATGATTTTTATCGAGAGATTTGCACGTGTAAGCACCTCGTACAAGGGTTTAGTTTGTTGTCGTTATCGAAATTGAAGCGAAAATGGCGGTTCCCGATAACGTACTAGACTTTCAGTGCCATTAGCCTGGAAAAGTTACACTGATGCTTGAGCCATTTGATGGCACTCAATTTTGTATATAGTATATCAACGACGTTTTCTAAATAAACATTTTCGTGCGACTCTTTTTTTTATGAAGCTTTTGTTTAAGTTTTAGGCAGCGCAACACTTGGTGCAATTTCAAATACAACAAAAAAAAGTTATGCGACGTTGTTTATTTTTGTTGTTTTTTTCAGTCGGTTAGTTATTTCATTTCTGCTTAGACAAACAAAGAGTATAGGGTTAAATTTTTTTTCCTCTCAAATGTTTGAGTCTGACATTGCAGTGGAACAAACAATGCTGCCAGACAACTGTCCGAATTCTGTCATAACAACAGAGTAAAAGACAGGCCACATAACTTTCGTACACGGACCTCAGAAACTTCAATTTGTAATACCGAAACAAAGTACTCATTAGAAATAAATTAAACGAATTCCACAAAAAATCGCAGCATAACTAACGGTTTCTTTTAAGCTTTTTAAGTCGAACGCCATGAGTGTTGGGCTCAGGTGCGCAAACGTGTGCCAAGTACTAATCAGCGCTCATCCTGTTAATGTTTTATGTCCCATTACCCTTCAGCACCGTTTTTTCCCCATTAATGTCGCTATCAAAATATCCGAGATGAATACCTCGTGTATTCATCTCGTGGGCGTGCGAAAGCTAAGATCGTCTGTTAGCGGAAAGAGAGGCTTTCAAAGAGTGAATAAGCGAACAATTCTAAAGAGGACTCACCGCTGCTTCAATGCGCTTGGTGGGTGTCTCGCCACGCGCCGGTTTTATGAATGGTCTGCTCGTTAAGTCGAGCGAGGAAAATGCGACCATCGCGCCCCCACATTAGGTTTATGCTGCCGATATAATAGACGCCTTCTCAGGAGCCCAGACGTGGTATAGAAAACAAACTCAGGTGCGTGGTTTCATGGCGTCCCAGACTTTTAGTTTAGCTTGATGCTTATACCTTATACGGCATAGGCTTGCATGTGATAATCGAAAATTATTATGAAAAACATTATTACCCTGGAAAAAAGGCAAGACCGGTACTACTATTTGCATGTACCGAAACGTGACACTGGGGGACACAAACAAATAAAACCTCGACATGATTTGCCTTCTTCGCACCTTAGAATCAGATAGGACCGGAGAAAAACAACCTAACTAACTGGTCAGTTGTTTTGAGAACCTAAGAAATAGGAGACGCTGTTCCAATCGAACTCAAAGCGTCGAAATAAAACTCAAATTGAGACAAACATCAGAGCCCCGGGATTCCTCCTCCGCTACAAGTTCCCATAAGGATTAAGAAACCTCTTGAGTGTGCCTTAAACGTATTAACCTATACAATTGAAGCGATTTAAAATAGATATGTTTGCTAAAATATTACTAATTATCACCTCGCTGTCGACGTGACATCTCTCAAATTAACTTTGGGATTAATTAACCCTGCATCACGCCGAAAGTTTTCCACAGTTTGTGTCCGTTTCCCAACGTCTACAAATCTACTACCGGAATTCCCTTTGGAGCATCTACATCTCATCGCGACAAAATCAACTCAACATGTATGGTTATACCTGTCTGCAAGAATATTGCATCTTTCGGTATTAAAGAGTGAAATGCTTTTTAATGCTACCCCCCAATCCCAACTTTGGCCGTCCGTCCGTCCGTTCGTCCGCACACTTTCTGCTACATTTAGGGGGTAAGTGGCGCCACGTGACATCACGGGACGTCACGTGATCTATACACCTTGGGGAAATAGACGGCACGTGACCTATACGCAACCTCAGTTTCCCCGCTAAATTTAGCGAGAAAATTTGCGTCTTGTGGCCAAAACATCAGTTTAGTTTCCCCACTAAATATAGCGCGATATTGACGCCACGTGACCAGACTTGGGAAGTAATACGTTACAAGTAACGGATTACTTGTAATACGTTACTTCTTCACTGAATTTTGCGATTGCCACGTTACTTTCTTGCGGCAGTAATCTGTAATGTAATTTCGTTACAAAATATTGCTAACGCATTACTTTCATACTCGTTACTTTTTTTAAAATATGAACATAATACATACACTGGAATAATATGAGCAGCATAAAGATAGAAAGTTCAACAAAATGAAAAACGTCGTGAAGAGGTGAAAAACCGAAAGGGGAACACGACTATTTGTATGACTGGTTGCTAAAACCAGTAGAAAAACGTACGCGGCATATAAAAATATAAAAATATAAAAATAAAAGCGGCAACGCATGCAGCCCATGCATTTTTCAGCCCTTGCATTTTTTAGTACTGCATGGAACTATACTCTGTTCATGCATAAGCTGACAGTGCGTCAAAGTTACAGGCACGAGGCCGCAGCTTTGAGAAGTTGCGCTCACGCTTGAAAGGCTCGTTTCAAAAGGGAGATTTCGTAGATCGGTGCTTACCTCCGTATTTCCCAGCGGAGGTAAACGCTGCTACTGAGCATGGGCACCGCTAGCTTTGTCTGCAGCATACCAAGGATAATTTCCGGTCGCCGTAAGTTAGCGGGATGGTGGGTGTGGTTGCAGCTTTCGCTGCCTTGTTAGCTTACAGGTGAAATTAGTGCACCAACCTTCTTTCTCTGAAATACAATATTAATTTTTTACAAGGACTACCATACTGCGGGCGTATAGAAATGGAAAGTAGTATAGTAGAACATTTTTGAAAACATCAAAATCGTTTTATTGTTTTCTTGGTAAGTGTACTGAAAAAGTAACGTTCAAGTAGTTTGTAACCTATCAAGTAAAGTAATCCGTTACTTCTCAGCGAAAATAATTTGTATCTTATAAAATTAAAAGTGCTAACAATCGACAAGGACACAAAAGGAAGGAGAACAGGACGAGCGCTTACTTTGAACTGAACATTCATCTAAAACAGCTAAAGCTAACGACCACCGATAAGAAAGACACTGAATCATCCAGTGACGTCACTTATCACCACGTGTCAATAAAATCACTCTTTTCTTTATGCAGGAAAATTGACGGCTGGCTGACTCAGACTTCAGTACGCTCTTTGTTTATAGAATGCGCTTCTAGCACTTAATTCACGACTTTTTCACCGTCTCTCCCCACGATCATGGTATTTTGGAAGTTTCGCTGGCACAGACAATCGCTTCAATGAAGAGGCAGGTGTCCTCCTGTTGTCGAACGCAAAGACAGGTCATGCTCGCGCATCCTCTCATTTACGCACCGTCCTGTCTGGTCGATGTACACGCTACCGCAGGTCAGCGTTATTCTGTACACCGCACCCACGTTACATTCCTCAAATATTTTGGCATGATTGACGGTGCATAAGAGCGCGCGGTTATCCAACTTCACTTTTGCTTGGAGTTGCCGAGACGCTGCTGAGAAAGATGAAGAGCAAGTGCCAGGGTATGAAAGAAAAAGAAACGAGATCTCAGTACATCTTGTATTTGCACAAAATTTCACATAACTTAGAAAAGGTGGCAAAACGATTTGAAGTGAGGCTTGTGTTTTTGGCGCCATATAAGTTGGCCCACTTATGCCCGCGGACCCAAGGAAAAAGGAATGACGCGCGCTTATGCACCGCCAATCATGCCAAAGGTTTGTGGAATGTAACGTGGGTGGGGTATAAAGAACACCGCTGACATGCGGTAGAGTGTACATCGTCCAGACAGGACGGTACGTAAATGAGAGGATGCGCGAGCATGACCAGTCTTTGCATTAAACAACAGGAGAACACCTGCCTCTTCCTTCCAGAGATTGTCTGTGCCAGCCAAACTTCCGAAATATCACGATCGTGGGGAGGGCCCATGAAAAAGTCGCGAGCGAAGTGCTAGAAGCGCATGCTATCAAGAAAGACGGAACAAAAGGCTGCGTAAGTCAGCCGTAAATTTTTCTGCATCAAAAAGAGTGATTTGATTGGCACGTGTCGATGAGTGATACCACTGGGTGATTCAGTGTCGTCTTCATCAAAGGAATTTTTACTTTAGGTGTTTGTTTAAATAAATGTTCAGTTGAGAGCAAGCGATCGCCCTGTTCGCCTTCCTTTTGTGTCATTGTCTATTGTTAGCGCTTTTAAGTTTGTAAGTCGTGAACCAACTCGACCGCCTCACCACTTCAGTGTTTTGTAACGGTAATACAATATATTTGAAGCTCCGAAATTTATACTTCTATTCCATTACATTTTTCAAGCAACGGACACGAGTCTGCAAGTGACCAATTGAGAAACACAGTTACCCGCTACATTTAGCGAGAAAATTGACGCCTTGTGCCCCAGGCACCAGCAATCCCGTGACGTATACAACTATTAAATTTCCCCGCTAAATTTAGAGGAGAAATATACGTAACGTGACACACAAATTCTATCGCCAGTGACTTATAATGCATTTCATGCATTCAATCACCTTGAAGGTAAAGGTGGTGGCCAGATTTTAATTCTTCGAACAACAGTTTTATTAAAACGTCCACCACCGCCTCTGGTGTGGTTCTTATTGCGGCGTTTTCCCTCGTTTACTGGGTATTAATTATATTGTACAACACACTCCTCTACATGGTACTTTCAGGATGCGAAAAAATAGTAAGTAAATAACCTCAGAGAAAGAGGAGTAAAAATATGAGTGGGATGGAGGTGTTTACTTGTGTCCTGCTTTCCCATGCAGCGAGGAAATATCCGTACGTTATTTCGCATTGCTCGTTTTCCTGGGCCGGCTTGCTAAAAACAAGAAAACCGGCTTGCTAGAAACAAGAGCGACAAACATAAACGTCATACACCGACAAACCTCAAGAATGTGCAGCATACGTGCGAAGTTGCCTGGCCTTCAATCTCTTGGTGCTCATGAAATAAACATGAGCAGCACTATTGATTGCAAGTCTGCAGAAGGTACCATTACGTGTATGCTGCGCCCGCTTAAGGTTGGTCTATTCGTCGCTCTAGTGGGACTCATGGGACTGGCGCATTAGACCGAAATAGTGACTGATAAAGCCAGTGCTTGAGCAGAATAACGTGTGAGGAGCGCGCACTCCCGCACCCCGGCGGAGGCTATTATTACTCTCTTTTCACGGATTTCGATTCGAACGTCCGGGTCCTACAATTACGCGTTAATACGCTCTATGACACGCGTCCTCGTGTTAGTACATACATTTAATTACTCCTCCGCATTTTTTTCTTTTGGACTTCCGGACAGCACCCTAAATGTTGAGAAGTGTCAATCCCTTGTGCCGTGTTCATTTTTCCTTTATACAGCAAAAGCAGTGACGCGATCTTCCCACCACTGGAAATGACACCCGTTGTTCATGTTGTAGTTGTAGTAATGCTGTAGTATACTTCGTTTCACCTTATGTTGTACCGCAGCGAAGGCTAGAAGCGCGTGCTCGTAGCGTATGCAGCTGATCTTAAGTCACGAGAGCTTGTGCCGCCGAGATGTGCCCCAGAGCAAGGAGCTCGCGCTTGTAGCCTTCCCTGCAGTGCATCATAAGGTGCAACAGAGTATAGTTGCCGTTGTACTGGAAATTGATGATTATGTTGTTGTTGTAGTTGGCGATGTAGGGCGTCCGTCGTCCACGTTGCCAAATCTTCAAAAACGTTCGCCTGCCGCCCGCGGAAATCGAACCGGGGTCTGCTGAGGCTTTCCGTCTAACAACTTTCAAGTTGTGGTGAGATCTCTATTTTCTTCCGAACGCCTTTGTTCACGCACCCGACGGCGAGTGTACGCAACGCCGATGTCGAACGACCTTGCCGTGACTTGTCGCAGCTATCGCTGTGATAGCACAGTGAATTAAGGCGGGGCTGCTCAATCCTTTTCTCAATGGGAATCTCAAGGAATACAAACTGTACTTGCTCAGCTCCCTCCTTTCCTCATCTCTCGCAGATGAGAAAGCGTAATAAAAGAATGCTCCATCGGGAAGCCGTCGAGCGCCGCGGGTCCTCTTCCAGGCGGCACCCGAGAAGATTCTGATCGACCGAGTTCCCCCTTCTCGGCCAGCAGGCACCGCGTCCGCGCCAGCTGTTCAGCGCGTCCGGTTTCAAAGGATTAAAGCACGCAAAAAAACGCCAAATGGCGTCTCGCCCCCCGAAAGTGCGGATCGCGGATCCCCGATGGGAACCCCTTTGTGTTTCCGGAGGCCCCTGGAAAGGCGGGACTCGCCGTCACGTGGCTTCGATCCCCTCCCTCTGTGTCGACGGCCTCGCTCACCTGGCGCTCTTCTGTCAAGACCGAAACGCGACAAAAACTAGGGCCATCTCACGAAAAACGATCCGGTCCCCGAAAAGAGAGTCAGACATCCGAATGTGGAACGGTGCCACGGTGATGGCTTCCTCGGCGAGCACGGCTCTCTGGCTGGCCACTGCGACCGGACACTGGCCACGACTACGACGTCCCTGGCTTCCTGGGCGAGGACACTTCTGCCCGAAGCTAGGGACACCGAGCATTGGCTAGCGCGCTCGTGAATTCAAGCGTGCAAACGTTTTCCCCATGTTGAGTCCGGGCGCCTTTGAGATGTGAATAGGAAGCGGTACGTCGCATCTGTTATACTCGCGAACAACTTTTTAACGCGACAGCGTTAAGGAACTCGAGTCGCTGGAAATCGGTGGCGTGACAGAAAAGCCGGCGTCGGTGGCATGCTTCGAAAATCCTGGTTGGTCGACAGGGTCATCATGTCACAGCCAAATGACTTCGCGCGGGAATTTCAAACAGCCCGCAACGCTCACGTGAAACAAGATATGTGACGTCACGCGTGCAAAGACAGTGATTAAGAAATATGACATGCGATGCCAATTGAAGGGGACCGCATGCCTCAAATTATTTCCCTCTATAAAGTAATCCATCGTCCTTAAAGAAAAATTCAAAGAATTTTAGGTGGGATTCGAACCCACGTCCCTTCGGTTACGAGCCAGACACACTATACTGCCCAGGCCAAGCAAGTGATGATCGATCAGATTTAGCCAATTGTCGTAAATATTGTCAATTAACGTAACGTTGTCTTGTAACGTGTCGTTATTAAAAAGACTAAATATTCCTGAGACATCTATGCTTTTTCTTGAACATTCAAGGTGTCTAATAATACTTTACCTACCGCTATTGGCATCCTTTCCGAATGACACTAGTTTGTTCCGTATGACACCGAAACGCTTGAAGTGACATTCGGAGAGCTGAAGTGCAGTTGGTTAAAATGCACTAAACTTACCCGTCTGACAGGAGTATAAGAGGGGAGGGCTTCGGCAGAAAGAGTCCTAGCGTGTCCCAAAAAGGTCTAGAAATCAATGTTTATCGGTTTTAACAGATTTCATATTTTCGACACTGGCGGATGTTTATCAGTGGTTTTCGGTGAAAACCGGAAAGTGTGAGGCTTAGTTATAACCACTTGTTGTACGTATGCTCTGTGACAATTTTTTTTTTGTTGTTGCAACTTTGTTTTGAGGATTAATAAATAAAAAATATGCTTAAGCTGTTGAAAAACATTTCTTTTTTTATGTAAACATGTACTTTTTTTCTGCGATGGTGTGTTTAGTGCAGACTTGTGCCCGTTACTTGAAAAATGAGAATGAATTAAAATTACAAATTGCCGAGCTTTAAATGTAATGGAATACCGTTACAAATTACTTTCGCTGAAAAGTAGCGATTACTTTACTCGTTACGTTACAAAAATTATTCCCGTTACGTTTCCCGTACACGTATCAATAAAACAATAGAAACGATTTTGATGTTTTCAAATATGGTCTGCAAAACTACTTTCCATTTCTGTACACCCGCAGTATGGTAGTCCTTGTAAAAATGAAATATTGTATTTAAGATAAAGAAGGTAGGAGAAATTTGTTCATCTGTAAGCTAACAAGGCAGCGAGAGCTTCAATCACACCCGCCATCCCGCTAGCTTATGGCGACTGTAAATTATCCTTGGTATTTTGCAGACAAAGCTATAGCGCTGTGCATGCTCGGTAGCAGCGTCTACCTCCGCGAGATTCGGAGGTAAATAGCCGATCTCCGGAACCTCCCTTTTGAAACGGGCTTTTCAAACATGAGTGAGCGCAACGTCTCAAAGCTACGGTCTTATGCCTGCAGCTTTGACGCGCTGTCAGCTTATGCATAAACGGAGTATAGTTGCATCAGTACTAAAAAAAATGCATGGGCTTCATGCGTTGTCTTCATGACCTGTGTTTTTCGCATATCTGTATATGCCCGGCCCTTTTTTCTAGTGGTTCTAGTGACCTGTCATGCAAAAAAAATCGTGTTTTCTTTTCGGGTATTCTCCTCTTCGGGATGTTTTGTATTTTGTTGAACTTACTGTCTTTATGCTGCTGAATTACCTGCTCATATGCTCCAGTGTCTGTAATATGTTCATATTAAAAAGAAAAAACTAACGATTAATTAAAGCAATCTGTTACCAATATTTTGCAACAAACTTACATTACAAACTACTGCCGCAAAAGAAAAATACAACGTGGCAATAAGAAAATAATTTGAAAAATTAACAGATCAGAAGTAATCTGTTGCTTGTAACGGATTACTTTCTAAGTGTGGTTAAGTGTGAACACTTTAGACTCTAGTGTTACTTGTAGACGTGGGAAATTTAGCCAATGCAGTTGGGTTGGTTTAAAATGCACTTCGCAGTGCGCCATTCACGTCGAAAAGGGCAGTAAAGTAAGTTTGAAATCATTTTATCATTTTTATTTGATTTTTTGATTGAAATAATGTAAGATAAATAAATCAATTACGCGTTAACCTGCATAGGCAGACAGATCTCATGCTGTCTAAACATCTAGCGTTCTATTTGCATTAATCTTCCGTTTTGGGCTAGTTGGACCATGTTAATTAAAATGTATAAAAAGGACTAACAAAACGAGCACAAAAAGGGCACGAAGACAACAGTACAGGCGCTAACTCGCAACTCATTTTAGAGCGCAGCTCTTAGACGCCCGTTTCCGGCTTGAGCGGCGTCGCCGTCGCCGTCGGCGTCGGCGTAACCGCGCGGTGCATTATGGGACGCGTGATGTCACCGGTGACGTCACTGATGACGAAATCACTGGTTACGTCACTGATGACGTCATCCTCATCCTCATCGTCATCATCACGATGACGTCAACCTGATGACGTCACCAGTGACGTCATTGATGACGTCATCACTGGTGACGTCACTGATTGACGTCATCGCGATGCCGATGACGTCATCGTCACCGGGGTCACGTGATCTCACAGGGGTCACGTGATCCCCGTGAGGTCACATGACCCCGGTGACGCCACGTGACCCCCGTGACGTCACGTGACCCTCGTGAGGCGACGGCGACGCCGCTCGGAGGAAGGAGTAGCGGACAGGATGAGGAGGTGAGGAGGAGGGAGGAGGGACATACGCTCCCCTCAGTACCCTTCCCTCCTTCTCCTCAAGAGCTGCGCTCGAATTCGGCGTTACAGGGAGTTGTAAACGGCTTTCATTTTTTATTTGAAGTAATCATCAGATATATACACACACTTTCTGTCCTACCCGCATCACAACCAATCATCATTCCTACAAGCATGTTCAACTCGATATTCAAGTTCATGTCCAAATTTTCACACCATTTTTCAATTTCAAGGATAAATTCTTAAAGTGAAAAAAGACCATGAGCAGAGTCTTTAATATAATACAGTCGTCCACGAATCACCTTATTGAAACCGACTGCGGCATTATTTCAGCGATATCATTAACGTATATCAGGAAAAGCAAGGGCCCTAACACACACCCTTGAGGTACACCAGATGTAACAGCAAGAACCTCCGAAACATGATCGTTAGCATCAACAAACTGAGTTCTATTTCTTAAATAGGTTGCAATCCAAACGATAATATAAGAAAGCAAACTTAAACGATCTAGCTTATAAATCAGTTTCCTTGTGGTACCTATGTTCAAGGTCCTTAGAGACATCTAAGTAAGTTACATCAACTTGCCCCGAGTCATCGAGTATCGCAGAAAACTCATGAACTGTCGTTACATATGCTGCGTGACGGTAGACATTCCTTTCCTAAAAACATATTGCTTAGGCGATAAGATACCACTCAGTTACAGAACTTTTATTAACACCCGCCACCACGTGTTCTAGTAACTTGCAACGACCACAAGTAAATAATACTGGCCGATAATTTGCCTCTAAAAATTTAGAACGGGGGCGTCCGTCACCGCGCCTGCGCTGGAAGAAGCGAAAGTAAGTACGCGAGTTGTTCTGTAGAGGCGCGGAGAGCACACGAGAACGGAATCGGGGCGGCGGCAGTGGAGAGGTGAGGGAGCGTGGCCACACAGTGCGGCCACGTGGGTATGTGGAAGTAGTAGGAACGAGACGGAGAGCGCTCCCCCGTGAGCACGTGCATTTTTTGGATCAGCGGTGGCCTAGAGGGGGAAAAGAGGGAGGGGGGGGGGTGGCGAAAGAGGTCCTTGTCGCAGTTGCCGTGTATGTGTGAGGAACGGCGGGGAAAGGGAGAGCAGTGCCTCTGCTATAGAGAGTGGTTTTGCGTTCTTACATGAGCATCTCTTCCGGGAAGGGGTACAAACAGCAACCTCTATAAAACATAGAAGAAAAAGATCCAACGGTTGATTCTTAAGGGATATTACGTTAGCATGATCATTGGAAACGCAACAGATGTCCCATTTTGGGAAACGTTAACGCTGACCCCTTCGCGTTTCTCTTTTCGCTTTCTCTTTTCGTTTTTTTTTCTTCCTCTATTTTTGCTTTCTCTTTTTGGCCTCGTTACGGGGCATTCATTCATTCATTTATTTCACCTTAAGGGCCCGTTAAGTGCATTAAATGAGGGCAGAGTAGCAACTGAGCATGCCTACAATCCACCGCGCCGCGGCGCAACACCTTCCATAGATAACAAAGCCGTAGTGCTGTATGAGATGGCGTCATCAGAGAAGGCCCACGCTGGACACAGATTGGACGCGACGATCGCGTCAACGTTTGGCTCAAACTTTACTCAAAGCCCTGCGCTGCCGTATCACTGTTTCCAATCTGTGTCCTAGCGTTCGCCTTCTCCAATGACGACCTATCTCATTCAACACTACGGCTTTGTTATCTAGGAGGTGTTGCGCGGCGCCGCCTTTTCTCTGGCTCTAAGCCAGCTGTGCACGTGACTGACGAAAGAGAAAGGGCTTGTTTTTGACGAAATCCCGGCGGTGTCTGTCAGTTTGTCAGCATCGGCGGTGGCGAAAGTCGCCGCCGGGATTTATTCAAGACGAGCGTTCTAATGCTAGCGCATTAAAAAAGAAAGAGAAAGAGTAGCCGAAGGAATTAACGATATCGGTAAAATTATTGACCTTTTGGTTAACGGATTTGATGTTTCTGACGTATTAACGACATGTTGTTTGAAGAGACTTCATTGCTTCGACTAAGCTCTTGAGATTAAACTCATATTAAACACATTGTGTTTCGTGACGTTGTACCGCCTATCTTATGACAAACACGTTTTATTTTTAGGGCTCCAACTTCCTTTTTATGTGCTTGATTTTTGCTGCATGTATATATACTACGCTCTTTTTATGGCCACCGTTTTTTTTTTTACCCAGTGTTAAATTTAAAAGGACGTTGAAGAGGAACCTGAAGAAAAAAAAGCAATCTAAAGGCGATTTCTAGCGTATTTTTGTCCTGTATATATGAATATCGCAAGCATTTGGCCCGCAAGTATTATTAGACGCGAGAAAAAACATAAACTCAACCGCTGGGTGTGACGTCATGCCCAGGGGTTTCAACTGTTTTGCGCTTGCGGCTTGTCAGTGCATGTGTGCAGCGTTTTTGACTGCTCGGGTAAGGCCTGCGGAAGGTGCGGAAAATGCTGAGATGTCTTTATAATATCGTAATACGTCACAATTACCCCCCCCCCCCAAACACGCCGGGAAGAAGGGGCTTCAGTGCTATTTTGAAAGCACTCTTGTGGTTACTTGGCACATCAATCTGAAATAAGATTGCGATAGTCGTTATCCTAGAGGCCAACTAAAGCGGATTTAAGTGTTTTTTTGTTTTCTTAAATACCGAACCGTGTTAGTTTCTTTTTAAGTCTAATATGTGAAACTAACGCAAAATTGTATTTGTAAAAGTATTTGAAGATGATCAAATACTCTCGTTGTAAGGTTCGGCGCGACCGCTTTTTGTTTGTTTTCATCTGCTTACGTTCGGAGGTAGGAAATGCCTCCGTCAGGCCACTGGTACCGGCTTTATTCAGGTATCGGATTACCTTACCGAGCGTGCCCCCCGTGCTGGTGCCGTACAAGCAGGGGTGTCTTGTGATGTTTTCGCACTGTACCATTGCCTGCGTTTGCACATTCGTGTGGCAAGGACGTAGAACTTGAAACCTGACGTCAGAATCAACGAATGAGAAGAGCAAAAACCAGTTGATGTCAGATTTAACAAATAGCGTTAAAGCAAAAATGATGTCTGCATCAAGCGTAGTTCCCTATGCATTTTTGTTCTCTAGAGAGAGAGCCGCGCGAATGCTGGGCTATTTAAGAATAGACCGATCTCACCAAGCGTTCGGCGCATGCGAGACGCCGCCATAACTTTAGTTCACCGGAGGCAAACATCAGTGCACGAGAGGGCTCGTGCTGTCTCGTGCTCCACTTGCGCAGAGCTGCAGGGAGGTTGTCGCACGAGCAGAAACACCAGAGTTCCCTCGATGCATTGCGGAAGTGGTGGCGTAGTCAAACTGGTTGGTGAGATCGGTCTACTGTGTTACCCCAGCGGCAGCGTTCTTGTCTGGTGCAAGGTGGACAAACCTCGTCTCAAGCAGCCGTGGAGAGGGTCCGCGGGGCGTCCAGAAAGTTCCCTTCTGGACTCGCAAAACCTGCAGTATTTTCCGTTCCTTGTACATAAAGGTATTTACTTCCCATCCTCAATTGACTTGACCTCACTATGATCAACGAAGTCAGCGGGAGTCCGCGTCGCCTCACAAAGAAAAGGACTACCATATACATTTACTCTCGCTTTATTTGTATCTTGTATTTAAATACTTTGCTAAAAAGTGTAATTGAATTTGTAAATAAATTTATTTTTGAAGTATTTTATATTTGTATTTATATCAATTTAGGAATTATTTTGCCCATCCCTGGCGCTCTGTTATACCCCTGTCAGACGACGACTTAAAAGGGCCCTGCAAAGCGGTTCGGCCCATTTTTAAAGTTGCATCGCGTTCTCTCAAACTAGTGTGTGGGACTGTGGCTACACATTAAAACCATAATAAAGAAGAAATATGGTCTATTTTGAACGTAATAGGCGAAAGAAATTAAGAATTTTTAGAACGTTTTTTTCATTGTTGATGACGTCATTGATCTGAATCAATAGAGAACCGAAAGGACGTGAGGCTGCAACAATCGTGCGCGATCTTTAAAATTGTTGGAATAAACACCCAGTTATGAATATATGAACGCCCCAGCGATTCAAGGGCGTTCGAAGCGAAACTTTCAGTGAGAATCACGCGCTTGAAGGGATCAGAAGGGTCACGTGCACCTATTCAGCCAGTCCTACCTCTAGTGTTCTTTGTCGTCATCATCCGACGCTCTATACCAATGTCCTCACTGAACACTCGTGTTTGACACTGATAGGCATGCCCTTCGAATCAGAATTGGGTTTTCTTCGTCCCTTTGCAGTGCCCCTTTCAAGGGAAGCTGAAGCTGTTCTGTATTTTAGAAGAAAACACTTCAATCGTCTTTATTTGGCCTCCAGGATTACAAATATCAAAATTATATTTCAGATTGAATCGCCAACCAGCCACAACAGCGCTTTCAAAGTATCTCTGAAGCCCCTCCTTTCTGTTGCGTTTGGTGCGAGGAGGGAATCATGACGAATTATACAGAGATATCATTATTTCCACACCTTCCGCAAGCCTTACCCCAGCAGTCAAAAGCGCTGCACCGGTTCCCTCACAAGCAGCACGCGCAAGGCAGCTGAAACCTCTGGGTATGACGTCCCACTCAGCGGTTGGTTTTTTGCTTTTTCTCGCGTCCATTGAATCGTTTGGGTCAAATGCTCGTGATATCTAAATGCACAGGACAAAAATAGGACAAAAAATCACGTCTAACTGGTTTTTGTTTTTCTAATACCTCTTTAGTTTTTCTTTTTTTAGAGGTCATTTGCAATAAATGTCCATTCCGCTCAGGGCAATTCTGCTAAAGGAGGTGCTGCCGCTAAGTAGAGTGGAGCTGGAGTGTTGAGGTAAAAAGAAAGGGAGATGTCGGGAGAGATGTGGGCCTCCTCTAGGGAATAAGTTGCTATCCCACTTTTAAAGAAGGAGAACCGAAGAAGATGAAAGGGACAGATGGCAAATGTAAAAATAGAAAGGGCTGGCTAAAGAAAATAGGAGCTGGGCAATAAGTAATGTTCTGCTCGTCCGTAGGTCACTGTTCATAAACGTTCTGTGAGTCCTTAGAAATGTCAGCAGGTACTTGTAGGTGGCTTGAGCGACTAGCGCACGAGGGCCCTCAGAGAAGAGCAGCTCATACAATTTGGAACAGGGAAGGCCGCTGGTGGAGTAGCGATTTAAAATAACTTTTCCTTACTTGACACATTGGTGACGCACAAGGACCACGTGTGTAAGTTCCTCTCGAGCCCCGCACAAAATGTGGGTCACTGGTACGTTCCAGCTTGTGCAGCAAAGATCGGGTGCTCGCACAGTCAGCTCGCAGGCAGTGTAGCGGAAGAGCTTCCGCTCTTGGCCACTGTCTAGGTCGCACGGCCTACGAAATCTCATTTTCTATTGATGCTGACTGCTCTGGGTTGTACACCTGGTGTTGGTACTGAAAATGAAAATATTATACCGAACTAACTGTTTTGCACCGTTTGGAAATATTACAATTTGGTAATGTTTATTCTGCCAAAAATCTTAAAACTTATGTAAATCATAAAAAAAAATTCATATTTGCAAAAAGCTTTTGTGTTGTAATCAGACTTCAGCTCATAGCTGGCGGAAATATTTCGGTGTGTCTGCCGACCGCGCAAAACTACACTAAACTATTGTCTATTTACAGAAACTAAGAAAACATTGACACGTTGTATCTCGCCTGTTAATTCAGATATGTCGAAGATTACAATTATAAGTTAGTCAGTACTAACTGCGTTAATAAAATGTAATGTAAAATGTTTCTCGTTCCGCTACAAATTACCTGTAAGGATCGACGAGGGCTCTGCGGGTGGGCCGTTAGCATTAGGGAGACTTGGCTGGTAGTAAAGCGTTGGCGTAAACACTTCCCGTGGTCGGTGACCTCGAGAGACGGGCCTAGTTTACGATGCGAGGTTGGGAACGCGCGTTTTCTGCCCAATGAATCGGAGCGTGTGTTCCGGGCCGGGAGAACACGGTGACTCTGGCCGGCGCTGTTTACACGGCGCGTTTACATCGGTTTGGTCTTTCTCGCCCGAGTGTGGGGGTCGGCAACGTCAGACCTCGTCTGGCAGAATGCATTACGGGATGGCTCACTCAGTTGGCGCTACCCAGACCGGGGTCGGTTGTCCGATTCGCCTTGCGAGAAATGGTTTTGCTTGCATCCGAACCAGCCCGACCTTTGACCGTGAGATGTACGCAGACCGTGGGTTCCCACCCGGGAATGTAGGCAATTGCCACGCGGCGAGAGTGTGAGCCGATTGGTTGGCAGTGGGAAACGCCTGTCTCACGACGCGTCGAGGATTTGCCGGTCCACTAAAAAGGGACGGACCAACGAGTCACTTTGATGGGAAACTCAGCAAGTGAGTTCAGTTTGCGCTGGGGCTCGAGAGCTGTCGCTCCGTAATCGAGTCAGGTCGTGGGATTTCGAGGGACTTCTGTCCCCGTATTTGGGAGGTAACCCCACGAGCCAGCCAACTCCCGAGCTTGGATAAGCTAACACCCGACCACCTCTTTCCCAACCCCGTTCAGGGAAGTTACCCTTTTGCTGTACTGCTTCTCTTTGTATTTTCATTATCTACCAAAGTATTAAATTGTTTATTCAAAAGTAACTAAAACTTCAACTGAATTATTCGTCGACGGCCAAGGGGAGCAACTTCGTCTCCGGCAAGACCCGCCCAGCTTCCCACAACGAAGTCCGTCACCCCATCCGGACCTGGCAACCCGGACGGCGCAAAGAGGTGACCGAGACGCAAGAACCCTTACTTTACCGTTAACGTTACTTTTCCTGGATACTCCTCAAGTCATTGCTGCGAACGCAGGTAGCCAAGAAGGCAGCGCGCCCGTTGCCAAATGGTCAATAAAAAAAATAAAAAAAGAGCCCGTGGCCGAATGGTTATTGTGCTTGGCTCCAACGCAGAAGGTTGAGGTTCGGTGCCTTGGATCAGACGCGCCTTTTTCTTTATTTCTGTAAATGTCGCGTTCTGTTGTATTTGAAAATTCTGTTGCTTATTTTAGGTCCGAATGTTCTACGCGCCGAAAGCAATACGCTGATTGTTCCAGAAGCCCATGCGTGCTCGGCGGGGCGAACCGGAGCTAGTCTCGCCCGAGCGCTCGATCTTGCAGTTCCGCCGAAATCAACACCTGCGGCGCTAACGTTCTTCTATTTTGTTTTGAACACAAGTTCGCCCCATTAAACGCTTAGTTTGTTTCGGTATACGCCGCCTCATAATTTGTCATCTGGGACAATATAAATTGGTACAAATATGATGTTTTCACGTTCATCGTTTATATCTCCTGTAGTACTTCATTATAATCGTCATAAAAACGCCCGTCTGAGGATCAAGAATCAAGAAATTAATTATATTCGACTCCACTTGTTGTGGGTGGTATTAACAAGTATATATAAGTATTAAACATGTATCGACTAGTAGACTCTCGCTTGAAATTTTATTTGTACACAAAGTAATCCACGGTCACTTTGGCGTGAACACAGTGCAAACCTGATGAAATAGATAATTTCATCTTGCCTTAATGTTTTTCGTGAATGTTCATATTTCAAGTATGACGTTTAACTCGTGCTTTGTTATTGCCAAGCAGTCTACTGACAAGTTCAGATTTTTTTTAAGTGTTTCTATCTATGGAGGTGCCACCACATCAATACCTGATTGTTGTTCTGGGACACCGAATAAATAAGTAACTAATATTAAATTACCATTTTCAGGTGCCCATGCAAGCATGGGGCGAAGTCTGCGTCCTCGTCGCTTTCTGTCCGAAATTACGAAACTATTCGGGGATCGCCTAAAATAGGCAAGCCTCTCCCTCACCCTACCCAGCTTTCGCCGGGAGAGCCGTACTTCCCTCAAATCACGACAGCCGAATCCAGCCAGGGCCAATGCTCGCGAAAGAAAATAACATTCTAATCGTATCTGGGCACCGAAATTAGATGCACGCTGTTTTCTCTGGGCAAACAAAGAATATATGCCCAGCCGCTGGTAAAAGCCGACGCCGAAAGAAATAGTAAACCAGAAAAAGACCACCCATTCGCTGGGGTTTTGTCTTCTATTTTTTATTCGCCGAGCACCGTTCGCCCAGTCGCCGGATCAAATGAGAACTAAAACAAGACGGGCAACTGTTTGTGTGTTTCCATTGACCCGGGAGAGAAGACGGCTGCCACGAGGGTCAAATAAACTCGAGGACTTGGAACCGTCTGGAGTGGTTACCGGGCAGCCAGGAAAAGCGCGCCACCGCCGGCGGGCTGTGCACACTCGAAGCAGGGTTCGGGGACGGGGAAACAATGTGCCGAGACATTAGAGTACTTCGGAGCGCGACTGAGCCGGCGAGGATTCCCGGTGACCTGAATTTAGGACACTTTTTGCGTGGATATGACTGGCAGGAACAGCGTCTAGAGGGAAACAATATATATATATATATATATATATATATACATATATATATATATATATATATATATATATATATATATATATATATATATATACATGCAATGACGAACACATTACGTGCGCTGGTCTGGCTCACTTATAGACAGTTGCAAAAACGGTGCCTCGTGCGTCCAAGCACGCGTAACATTCCAATGATCGTAGCTTTAGTAAGCTTGCAATAGACCGATCTCACCAGCCAGTTTGACTACGCCACCGCTGCCGCAATGCATCGAGGGAACTTTAGTCTTTTTGCACGTGCGACAACCTCGCTGGAGCTCTTCGCGTGTAGAGCACGAGAAGGCACGAGCCCTCGCGTGCACAGCCGTCTGCCCCCTGTGAACTAAAGTTATGGCGGCTTTACGCATGCGCCCAACGCTTAGTGAGATCGGTCTATTGCAGGTGTTTGCCCTGCACGAGCAGAGAGGTGACGGCGGCACGATGCCCCGCTTCAAGTCGTGTTTATAAAGTTCACAGTACAAGCAACTATTAAAATTCGTGCAGCCGTCGTCATTAGCTACCACGAGAACGCCAGCAACGCTGTCAAAATACTGTTTCAGGAAAACTTGGCGAACTGTGGAGGCTGCGGCCACCGCGACCCAATATTAGCGAGGGACCAAGGCACGTGACAAGTTTCTACGGAAGCGCGGCACAGGGAGGGCGGGGAGGCTGCGGGGCCTCATTACCGCCACAGCTACAGCGCCGTCCGCGACAAAAAGTAGTTCTATGCTTGTGTTTCTTTTAACGGCAACTGAACTCGCCGGATTCTATCACTATCCAGGTTACATCCAAAAGGCGAAGCGATTATTTACGAATTAATACGTCTAAATCATGCTTAAACAAAAAAAAAATGACGTTTACAATTTTGCGTAATGCGAAATTACGGCGCAGCTCTTGAGGAGAAGGAGGGGAGGTACGGAGGGAGGGTATGCCTCTCCTCCCCCTGCCTACCTTCCTCGCCTCCTCTCCTCCTCGTCTCCCATTTAGCGGGAAATTTTCGCTGAATATCTCGCTAAATTGAACGAGAATTTTCCCGCTAAACTTAACGGGGAAAGTTTCCCGCTAACTCTGGCTGACGATTTAGCGAAACTTCTTCAGCTAAGTGTAGCGGGAAATATAGCGAATCTTTTCCGCTAAATTTAGCGGAAAAATATCTTTGCTAAATTTAGCGGGTTATGTTACCACGCTAAATTTGGGGAGTAAATTGACTTTGCGTGACCTCAAGACCATTTCAGTTTCCCCGCTAAATTTAGCGAAAAAACTGTGATGTTCCATAACGCAATGCGCGCGCGGTTACGCCGACGCCGACGCCGCTCACCCCGGAAACGGCCGCCTAAGAGCTGCGCTCTAAAAGTGACGCCACATCCGTATCAGTCCCTGATTTTCGTTCTCCTCGCAGCCACGTTGGCGCAGTGGCTGTTGGCACCGTTGTCGTCGCTTCTTTGTTTCCGTTCTCTGCTCCGTGGGTTTACATGTGAGAAATGGCTGGTCCAAGCACGTCGGAATTGGAGACTTACTTGCTCCACCGGATTGTTTCTGGACACCATTGGGGAACAACGCCCTGGGTTGTTCCCTAATGAAGTGAAGGAAGCTGGGCTGGGCGACCTGAGCCGTGCGTTCCTCTTGAGCGCCCTGCGGAAGCTTGGATTCCAATATGTTTGATGTAGCAGGCAGTCAATGCTCTTGCAAGGTGTGGACTAGGCAAGCAAGGTATCTCCGTGACAAGCAAGAGTACAGGGGAGCAGGGACGTTCTATCTGTTATCTTAATGAGACGTGGCTGAACTCTGGCCATGCTACCGGAAAGGTATGGGCGGACACTACCGTGCAGTCTGCACGGGATGTGTTCGTGAGAGGACTCCCGCCCGGGGTCAAGAATCCGTCTGGAAAGGGTGAAAGCTTCATCAACGTGCACGCTGTCAGTCAAGACTGATTCATCAAAGGTGCTGATGAAGTCTTCAGCGCTAAGAATGGCTCCGGTGACTACCATCAAGAAATGAATGAGAGGCGTTTTGAAGCGTGGTTAATTTACAAGTTGCTGCCCAACCTGATGCCCAACAACGTGATTGTGATGACACTGCGTCCTACCACTCGGTCAAGCCGCATGACTCCCCTACGACCCGCGCGCGGAATGAGGAAGTGCAGTGCTGGCTGACCACCCACGCCGTTTTGTGGTGCCCCAAAATGCTGAAGGTTAAACTGCTGGAGCTCATCACCAAGGAGAGGATCCTGAGACCCGGCCTCGACATGTATCGCATTCATTCAATCGCTGAACATCATGGACAGATTGTACTTTGTCTGACACCGTACCACTGCGAGCTCAACCCTATTGAGCTCATCTGGAGTCATATTAAGCGGCATGCTGCAAGCATGAATCGATGTTCAAGCTTAAAGACGTTGAAGCTCTCCCGCCTGCTGCAATCAACGAGGTGACTCTAGACAACTGGGCGCCTTACTTGAGCCACACCTTGACCGTCGCGAAGATAATGTGGCAACTTGACGGCTTGGGCACAGATGTCGGAAAGAGCGTTGTGATGCCGTTGTGTGAAGACACCACAACAGATGACTGAAGCGACAACTAAACTGATGACCTGCTCTGTGAGTCACTACTTTGGTAATGCAGACATTTGCAAGGAGCTGTGACATTAGTCGATACAGTAGAAAGTCTGGCTTCCCCATTTTAAACGACTCTTTCAGAGCCACCAACATATTGAAAACGGAGCGACTGCGAGTGTAATGCCTCACGTTTCTCTGGTTTGGTGAATATTGCATGCCTTAACTGCATACTTCAAATTAATACTACCACGAAATAATTATAATAAGTTAGGAAGTGCGAGGTAAAATAAAAACTGAGTAGATGTGGGTTTTTAGTTTTTCAAATTGAGCCAAATACAGATACAGAGACAACGCCAATTTTCACTGCAACTTGGGCGTATATCTGTGTGGTTTTTTTCACAAGCAGTCAAACTGAAATGGGTCATTTGATGCGAGAAAAACCACTGTACAGGTGGCTGCGGTAAGGTGTTGAAAGGTAATCTGATAAGCATACATATTTTTATGCTCCTCTTTGCGTGAATTTGTCTCATTTACGGGGAAAAATTGAAATACTCAACTACGAAAGGTATCCGAGCACAGTACCAAATACAAAAAGGTAGCTATACTTTTAAGGTGACTCTCAAGTTCAAATTTGTGCTGCAAATCTTTCAACCAACCACAAAAAGAATACAAACTAAAAACCACTTTCAACAGAGAGTAGGAATACGTAAATCCGCACATTTACATTCTCTTTTCCTTCCACACAACTACCTGGAAAATCACTCTCCCGCGATTTGTTGATATTTACCAGTCTTCTGCAGCGATCGGAATCGGTATGATATTTGGATCTTAAAGAACTAATGGTAGAAGCACGGCCTTGGAACAAAATTAGTTTCGGCAGGTTGACCTGCGCTTGTTTCTGAAGGCATCAATTAAACGGTAAACGAAAACGCGAGAGAGTGTTTTGTTTTCTTGCAAAACAAAACATCGCAAAGGCACCGGATGATGGTGTAAATATTTAACGTTATTAAATAGAAACATTAAAAACGAAAATTAACCCCATTTGATCCTTCGGCACGGTGAATGTCTAATCTACCTATCAACCGTTCAACCAACTGCGCTATCCGAACACTTGCACGGGACGGGTGAGCACTGTAACATACAGCCACGTGATGCGTAAGTGCGACTAGCGCGATAACATTTCTTTTACCTAAATTGTGTTTAGCACAGACTCTTCTGGCTGCAACAAAATTGGACGCGTAAGAAAGACGGAGACATATTCCTTTTCAACAATATTTCTATTCGGATCAACTTTTTTCCACGAAGAACGTGGCTTTTAAACGATCCCAACCATGTAATCGACTGCTGCCGTGGAAAACACCGACCAGGCCTTAGCACCCGTTAGAGATTCGCGGGTAAATTGAGCGTATGGTTTCTCATGAACTCTTCCCGAAGCACTAATCTAGAGGACGACAACGTTGCGGCGGTGAACGTTCATCTGAAGTTTGTAGGTTTCGCAGCCGTCGACACTTCGAAAGTAGATGAGAGCCGGTTCATCCGGCTCTCGCATTTGGTCCAGTGACTCAACCACTCCCGTCGAGTGGTGTCACGTGCCTTGCTCTAACGCTCCTCTTGGGTCGCATCGGCTGTAGCCTCCACGAGTTCGCCGAGTTATCGTGGAACGGACTATAGTCTTATGCTCACCTAGAGAGATCCCCACCACATCAAGTGTGAAGTTTTAATGGGCGAAAAAGATATTATGAGGCGATAACTGTTACTTTTTTTAGTTTCGAATACTTTGTGACAGACGAGTGAATTAAAATTCACATTTTTAAAAGTGAGTCCGAGCCGGATAGATTTTAGGAGGCCCTAGTTCGATCCTAAATCATTCACTCGCTACACGTTTCCTGTCTTCCAGTAAAATTGACGCCCTAGGCCTTAGGGTGATCTGGCCGTTCACTTCAAGCGCACCAAGTAGTTTGGCGGCACCATTATCTTGACTCGGCACAAGAAGACGCAGGAGTTATCGGGTAGTTATTTGTTATAGCGTGTGAGGAAAGTACATGTTTCAGCGCTCCAATGACAACCCTGACTTCTGAGGTGGTATAGACGTTTTCTGTTTCTTGTCCTTCTCATCCACGACGTGGGTTTCGTATCGGGTATAAAGGATGAAAAAATATTAAAACATTCTAACATGGAATATGCGTAAAAATGTATGTGAGGCAAAACAAAAATTGTTTGCAAACACCCATTTTTCGTAAACACAGCACACCACAAGGGACGACATTGAAGATGGCTGTGCACTTGTGGAAAATGTGTATATGTGAAATGTTTGAAGAAGATTGACCAGCTCAATGCGGCGGTGTTTCTTAAAGGAGCCATGAAACGATTTTTTTTATTTTTTATATATTACCTATAGTCACTCCCTAACGTTAATAACTAAATAAACTTGCCTTAGTTTTTTTGTAATTTTTTTATTTGGCCAGACTTCTGCGGGCCTGCCCTTTGGAACGATGAAGATTAACGGTTTCCGCTCACATTTCACACGCGAGTAGCCTGTTCTGCAGGCTGGCACGCAGCAATAGTTCCGCCGGCATTCCGCCGGCATTTCGATATTAAATTTAAACGTATACAGTCCGCAGTGTACGCGAAATTGTAGGCAACTCATAAACCTCACCGGGTAAGAACATGCCGGCACAAAAATACAATGTACCACCCACGACCGGTACCACAAACCGCTTAGACTGAGTACAGTGTTTCAAACACACGAAGAAATTTTCGCCAAACTAGGCGGGCTGCCGCATTGCCATACACACCCTTTCAGGTGAATATTTGAATATTTGAATAGAAGCGAGAATGTTTGCACAACTGACAACTCTGGAACGGCATTTGTGCTTTTATTATAAGCTTCACACGGGTGTGCCAAATGATGGACTTCAATCTTTCTCACAACTGAGCAGACAAAAACAAACGAAGAATACGACCATTTTCACGCCGGATAAAGCATCTCTACTGCGACCGCCAGGCCTCCGTCGGTCATGGGATAGCAGCGCTCCGGAGTCGCGCTCCAGAGCCGTTTCTACTTAACGAGATTTCGGCAACCTGGCAATCACCTCAGCGTTGTCTGATAGCCAGGGGATGACTACTTCCGTCCGCCATTTTGTGGCTCTGACTCATAGGAACTCTACGCGATTTCTCAGGAATAAACAAGACAAAGAAGTAACGCCATTTTGTGTTATCGCTAAATCCCCTGGTTCTAGCGGGCAGCTAATACAGTATATTGTTTTACCCTAGCACCCTAGATATCCCGCATGAGTCTTTGAGAGGGTAACATTTATAAGCTTTTTATTTTCATAAAAGGGGGATCGGTGGCTGAGTGGGCTAGCGCACACCAGCTTGGAGCACGTGGAGCGAAAACTCGCGCTGCAGAATCCAGGATCCTGGGTTGAATCCCCACCCCTGCCCGTTTCGATCTGGATGAGCATGGTACCGGCGTATAAATGTTACCCTCTCAAAGACTCATGCGGGATATCTAGGGTGCTAAGGGTAAAACAATATATTATCGATGCGCCAAGGGGCCTAGCTCAGAATTTCGGACTTCTCCAACTGCCCTTCTCCACGCTCACTAAGCCTAATGGCTCGTTTAAGACTCCTTATTTTTTCACCTTTTTTTTTTTTGTAAATGAAAACTTGCATTGCATGCACCTTGGGAAAGTACAGTACTTCCTTAATTTAACGCCGTCAGGAGATAGTTCATTTTTGGCACTTTTTGTGTTATTCGTGGAACCTACTGGTCGAAATGTGCGGTTAAACCTTGACTCCCCGATCGTTGCCGAGTTGTCTACCTAACTTTCTCGGATGATAGCACCTTTCATCCGAACAATGTCGGCGTGTAAGTGTGGCAGGTTTGGAGGAATGTCATGCTAAATGTTCACAAGGTAAAAGTTAGTTTTGCGAAGCACTGCATGCGAGAACTGATTTCTCCCGTCGCCATGTATCACTCAAAATGAAGCTCCTAACGGTGTATTCAATTGACGGAGATTTCTTCCACAGAGAGGAGCAAACGTCATCGCGCTTCGAGGTCATGTGCGCCACATCACGGATGCTTGCTAATCCCCGTCCTCGGCCAAGAGCCGGGGATTGCCCCATCGTTCCCGTGAGAAAAGAAGATGGCGCTCAACGACAAGTTCGATTGCGTCTGCAAAAAACATGTGACAGGCTTGAAGTCGTCGCATTCTTACGCGAACGGCATCAACGTTGACAGTCTGAAATTGCTCTCGTGGCGTACTCGCACGACGGAGATTTTTTCAAAGCAGAGGAATATACGTCATCGTGTTTCGAAGTTATGTGGGCCACTTCACGGACTCCTGCTAATCCCCGTACTTTGGGAGCTGAGGACAAACTGTTCACTTCTTACAGATTGTCTAATCGCTTCGGCAAGAAAGAAAGATAGCGTCGAACAGTGAGTTTAATTAGTTTGATGATGTGCGTGAAAAGCATGGTGGATGCGTGAACTCGCTGCATTCTTAAACCAACAACGTCAAAGTTCCCAGTCCGAAGTTGCTCCTATTTCCGTTGATGAAAGAAAAGAAACCTCAATGTCAGACGTTCAACCTTGGCGCTGTTGGTGCAAGAAGGGGATGACTTCAAACTTCCACTACTCTTTTCACACACAACGTTGAACTTTTCGTTCGACGTCATTTTAATTTCTCGCCGGAACGGTAGGGCAATCCCCAACTCTCAACGGAGTGGCGTAATACGGGGGGATTCGTAAAGCGGCGCACCTGACCTCGAAATCCGATGACGTCTGCTTCTTTTTGTGTTGACACCCTCCTTTATGCGAACAGACCTTTCCAAAAAAGGGCTCCTGGCTTGTTCCATTTTCAGTGTTTGTGCATATGGCGCGTGATTTGCTCGCTTTGAGAAGCGACGAACAAGCGCGTGCTTGGCTAATGAGGTCACAAACTGGGCTGAGAACCTTCAAACAAAAAGACCTTTCAAAAAAAAAAAAGAAAGGCTCCTGGCTTATTGTTTTTTCAGGGTTCGTGCCTATGGCACGTAATTTGCTCGCTTTGCGAAGCGACGAAATAGCGCGTGCTTGGCTGAGGAGATCACAGGCTGGGCTGAGATCTTGTAATCATTGAAATAGGTGTATACACCATAATTTGTTGTTGGATGTTTAGGCAGCGGAAAGGTAAACTTCCCCAAGTAGCGCCTGGTGTCGCCGATGCGGTCAATAAATTTAGCACGCCGGCACGACGCTCATCCAGATCGAAACGGGTTGCGGTAGGGTTCGAGCAGTGTTGGACAAGATACTCGATAAATGTATTCAAGATAAGTCGCTATATACCCGCTTCATAAAGTTTTTAAAGTACTACTCCAGTTACTTTCACTGCAGAGTATCTTGAGTAGAGTACAAATATTAAAAACACACCTCAATTACTTTCCAAGAAGCTTTCGGATTTCGATATTTGTATCGGCTTCAGTGACACAATAATGATTCGTTTGCAATCAACAGAAGCAAACAAAACAGCAGTGTTATTTTATGCTGTCCAAGTATAGCAAGTATTTTCTCTGGTGCATCCTACTAGAATATTTTTAAGACACATAAAGGCACATTTTTAGCTGGTTTTGCAATGCGCACCTTGAACGCATCGTCTTACTTAGATCCGGAGTTATTGATAAAAAGATTTATAATGCACAGATAAATAGGTGAATAACACGGCACTTGCCACGCCATCCTCGGTTAGGCTATCCAAAAGCTGCTTGAGAGCTGACTAAAATTAAAAAGAGAAAGGCAAAAGCGGACACGGAGAAACACTGCTGTCTTTCTCGCGATTGAGCCTTTTTATTTGTTTTCTTATACCCCGCGTATAGCAAAACACGCGTATAAGCGCCTTCAAAAAAGCACATTACTTTGGGAAGATTCTTTGTTTGCATTTTGAGAGCCCACCCTGCTAGAAACTCGTTTCCTGCCTTGTTGTTCAATTTTTGTCCTCATGATTCACTCAGGGTCGGGTTATCACTATTACCCAGATAAAATGATCCGAGAGTTGCAGTCTGGCGAACGAAAGTGGCATCCTTTATGTGGCAAGGTCACACATAAAAAAGAACACGCAGGACACATTTTGTGTTTCCTACTTGTGTCCTCTTCCCATTTTCTTCTGTTTGCTCCTCCTTTGAACTTTTGAGTCTGCATATTTGGTTCTGGCTTATTTCCTGTTTTGTGTTTGGACGTTTCAACGTCAGGCTTGCAATCGGTTCAACTTTGAGCTGAGGTATGACTTCCTATTCTGTTAAAATATTCCTGCAACAACTTTTTTTAAAGATTTTAAAATGTGTTTCAGATGATATGTACAACATACTGCGAAATGTAACTAAGATAAAATGTCATATACTCTCAATCTAATGTGTTTGTAAGATACCAAATTACTACCAAAATTAATTGAAATACAGTATCTTAAGTAAATTATTTGAAAAAGTTACAAGTCTGGGTTTGAGTCGACGATTCCTGGGTTCTTCTGCGCAATGTTTTTCTCCGCGTTATTCTCCTTGTGTGTTTAGGTTTAAATCGAAGTACGCTAATGAACAAGCACTTGGCTCATTCAGCAGTTGGAAGAACCATGGCCTGGATGGAGTGAACAGGTGCGCTCTCTTACTGCCTTCGCACGAGGAGTGGTCGCTCCCTGCAGCCGCAGCTCGAAGCGGTCGCTGTAACCATACCCTTCCTACAGCGCTTTAATTCCTTCTGAGAGGCAGGTCCTACCTGACCATGGTGGCATCATTGCTCTGGGGTTGAGTTGGAGAAGTTTCTGGAGTAATTAGACACACAGGTCATGAGGCCGCCTGCCTGCAGGAACTTATGCGGAACACGTATTACTCTTCGACTCCTGAACAGAACGAGTTTTTATAGACAAGCGTTTAATTATTGTAAGCCGAAACATAATTCAGGCACCTCACTACAGCTATCTCAGATAAACATATTGACACACATTTTCAGTCGCAGTGATAGGAGAACAGTTGTTAAGAATGGCTCAGGCAGTGTTGGGCGAGGTAGTGTGGTCGAACAGGCACAATCAATGAAATGGCACACCAAACGGCTCGCGACGATTATAATCTCCCTCGCAAGTCTGGGGGTGTGCCGAGGCACCTATAAGGACATGGCTACCCGTACGCTCTAGAACTGAAATATAATGTCGAGGATCCTGACTACGACCCGGCAGAAGCCAAGGTCTTCGCTAAACAAAAATCCCGGCGAATTCCGCAAGTACACTATCATTCCCTGCGACCATCCGCTTCCATGGGGGATGGGGAGGGGCGAGACGGTGATCCTTCTAAAGATTGTCACAGAAACAACTACACCAGCCCTAAAGTCAAAACATCGTGGGCTCAACCCAGATCATCACCTGTCTACCCTCTCTGCTCGGCAGCGACGGCCGACCAAGGACACCTGGTCTAGGAATGCTCCGAAAACAAGATATCCGCTGACGGCACGTCCCACCAGGCGTGCCGTCAGCGGCACGCCTGGTGGGATCCATCGGCCTGAGTCCCTTGACCACCAACTGAAAATCCGCCAAAGCCTCATATATTTTGTATATGAGACAGTCCTTTTCCGTAATCTATAAACCCCACTTCCACCGCCCCTTCTTCCTGCACCTCCGTCCAAGTCGAGTGTTCAAGGTACCTCCCTCAGCCCTTGTTTGTACGCGCAAATAATATCGCTTTCAGCCAATCAATTACTTTCTTCATATTTTTATTTTCCCCTATTGACAGATCAATTTAAGGTGTGGGTATGTTCATACAGCATAAACTTAGTCTTCCTCAAAGGGCGACTTAATGTATCTCAACCGTAGATGAGAAATTTAGTCAGTGAAGTACAACCACTTGGCTGTGGTATTTAACTTGAATCACGCATTAGTGATACACGACCGCACGCCGGTACGATGCTCATCCAGATTGAAACGGGCAGAGGTGGGGATTAAACCTAGGATCCCTGGGTTCTGCAGCGCGAACTTACGCTCCACGTCCTCCGAGCTGGTATCCGCTAGCCCACTCGGCCACCGATACCCCTATTTGCTGATCACTTTCTCTCTTGTCGGTGCACCGGCAATAAAAAAAGCAGAAAAAAAAATCCTTCAGCCTTTTTACTCTTGTAAAGAAGGAAGATCAGCGAAGCTGTTCTATGGTGGAATGAAGTAATGGCCGGCCGCAAGTCGGCAAACCAGAGTGGAAAGTCCGGAAAGGTAGCCGCCGTCACTCATAGATGGCGGTAGCTGTCCAGAGTTTGGTGTCATTATTTGTTTGCTCACGGACACGATACTGGGGAAACTAGCCCTTAATAGGTCCGCTGTGAAAAATAGCGATCGCCCAAAGTTTGAGACCTTTTTCACATGGTGGTATTTTGTTAAATCGCAGTGCGATTTCGTCGTTCTGTGGTGATAATTGAAATAAGATATTACACATGGGTGCTGCAAACTATATATCGGTGACAGTATAAGAATTCAGTGAGCGTTTTGCCTCCAGCTCGAGCTTAACGCCTTTGGTAACACTTGGTCGCACGTGCAGCCCAAGCCTGGCGAAAGGCAACAAGTGCGTGATGGAGTCGGAGCTTCCACTCAATCCTTAGCCTGTCACCGACTATAAACAAATCTGTTGCTCACCTTAGGGTGTCTTAATGTGCGCTTTGCTTAGGGTGATGACATTCTTTGTAGTACCCGATGCCGACCTCAAGCGCTCTTGAAAAAAATAGAAATAAATAGCCGGCCACAAAATGCAGCCGTAGCACTGTCAATGCCAGGAGCTCATGCCGCCATACGCTGTGGCTCGCGCTCAGGAATTAAAAAGAAATATAAACGTTCGGAAAAAACTTGACAGATGTCATTACCCTAAGCAGAGAGCACATGAAGGCACTCTAGCTCACCTTAATAAAGGCTGATATCAAAACCACCCCAACTTCTTTTTTCTTTTCTTATCCTCTACGGCACATTTCCTAGTAGGCTAGAATAAGGTACCACATGTGATTTATTTATTTATTTGGAATGCTATCGGTCATATACAGGACCAAGATGGAGGGGTATTACGCAATCACATGAAATTAAACGCACAAAAAGCACACATCAAAAGAAAAGTGCAATGCAGAAGGGAATTAACTTAAGTGATGCTGGCAGAAATATCTACGATAAGAGAAGTAAATTCATCCCGACTCCTAGAAGTCACGACATGTGCAGGGAGCTTGTTTCATGCTCGCGCTGTTTGCAAGAAAAAATTAATACCTAAAACAATCCTTAGAATACTTTCGCTCTTCCACATATCTAGTAACCTTATTCCGGGTTATACGCGACATGCTTTTATTTATATACCGTTCTTAATTTACAAGAACGAGCTTATTTAATACGTTGTATACCATATTAAGACGTTTATTGCTCCTTATGTTAAGAATGGGCAGATTCATTCTAACATGAAGAGGTGACAAGGAGTCTAGCCTTCTGTAACAAGAGTAGATAAAACGTAACATATGTCGTTGCACCTGCTCCAAATATGAGACTAGATATGTTGTATGTGGTTCCCAGACTTCACGCGCGTATTCTGGTAAAGGCCGTATTAACATATTGTATGCCGAGATATTTGCTTTTCACGAGCAAGCTTAAGAAAGTGCCTAATGTAGCGGGGTCCTTTATAAGCTTTTGCGATTAAGTTGTTAACCTGCGGGGTCCAACGTCTGAAGCTATGATTAAGACCAAGGTATCTGTACGCTGATACCCAACTCAGTGTTTTTCCCTGCAGCGTATACCCACACTCTAGCGGCTTTCGTTTGTGAGTTATCATCTTATATACTATATTATCCAGGTTTAATTACATTTCCCACTTAACACACCATTCGTTGATTTCAGACAAATTTTCGTTTAGTATAATATGATCATTAAAAGATTGAACCTCAGTATAAATAACACAAACGTCCGCAAATAATTCGGCTTTCACAGCAGAGTCTTTAGTGAGACCATTAACAAAAATAGCATCAGCGCCGTCGTGCGGTTCATGCACAGGTGCTGTTTCTACCACAATGCAGACAATCAAAGAACACCCATACCACCACTTCCAGCCAGCTATCCCGAATCTGGCACAGAGCACACCTAAAGCATCTGGCAAAAAATCACGCACGGATTTTCTCAAAAGTACAGCCAACCATTGCTGTGGGAATGCGCAAGACACGTGTCACGAGCGAGGGTTCCACCACCATTTATTTGGCCGCTCATTTCAGTGCATCGCCGCCAATTGCTTCCAACGGCCGCAAGAGGCATGCGCTTTGTGCAGTGGCTCATTTCACACTACTAGCAAACGCGAACTCATCGAGAGACCATAGAATTAATTTTTGGCTGGGATAATTCTGGACTTTACGAATGGCATTTCGTTTAGCGCGGCAAAATAAAAATTTGTACATGAGCGTAAAAATCCTAAAGCCTGCTATTCGGTACCAAAATATGAAAATATAGCGGACTACTTTGTACCTCTTGTCACTTCGAAATTCCTCCGCCTTTTCACTGTGATGCACCCGCGGTGCCCAACCACTTCAGCCCAACCCAGCTCACGCACTAGACACGAGCACTGCGTAACTCGGACGCATGCGCTCGTCAACAGTCGACAAATATTTGAATTCGCATTCGTGGCGATTGAGTGCCGCGACGGCAATTCTCATCCCTTGAGAATGACAAGTTTCCATGGTGTGCTTAAAAAGCACGATGGAAGCTTGGAGTGTTCCCATCCTGTGGCCAATCACGTCACGACCACGTGATTTTTTTCTTTTTGCTTTTGAGTTGAGCATTAAAGCTAAGGCGGAAGAAGTAGAAAAAAATCATTTGAGGGTCCTCTCTAAACACGCCTCCTCATCCAGCTAACCCTAGCGGCGGAGCATAGGCTCGTAAGAAACGCCAAACGTAAATTTTGTCCAGTTACTGCCTGAACGACCCTGAACAACTGTTTGGATTACCGAGATCGAACCTGTGTGCCAATGTATTTACGTAAAGAACAGTAATGAACTGATTGAAATACTTTTTGTTTGCGATAAGCAAACGTTTGTTTTATATAAAATAAATTGTTTCTTTCAGAAGATGAAGGAGTTTGCGTAATTCCAGACAGGTAGGCGGCCTTCATACCCATACGTGTAACTAATCTTAAACTTCCTTCCATTCGACCAGGGAGCGAGGACACCAACAAGGTGATATCTGAGTTCCTTCTTAGAAGGAGTTAAAACGCTCTAGAGCGGGTTGAGGTCGCAGCAACTGCACCGAGTTGCGGTTGGACAAAAAACTATCCCCCTTGTGAAACCCGAAAGGAAGCGGGCCTTTTCATTTTTTTCCCGGCCGCGGCTAAAGCTATTTTTATGATTGTGTGGATAGGGTTTTAGTGTGCGAGAAAAGCCGAAGCTACAGCACGAGCACGTTTTCCTGAACATTGCAAGCCCTGCACGAGCGTTTCTGGATCCAGAATATTAGAGCCCGCTTTTGTAGCGTCTGCTACGCTCACACTTTCAAAAGATACAGTGCACCCCTATAAAAACATTTATCCGCTTTCTACATAATTTCTGTACAAACTAGTGCATGGAGGCTATAGATAATCTAAAGAAAATATATTAATTTTCTATCCACTTTTTATAGCGTTTGGCTTTTTTTTTTCTTTAGACGTTTTGTAGAACTGCATGTAATTAAAAACTGTATAAAAATTTTCGATAAAAAGTAAAAATAAATACATTTTGACCATTGAGTTTAGGTTTGTTACAATACACCGATGAAAACATGCACTCGCCATTTGCCGTGCGCACATACGCAGACAGAGCAAATACATACGCAACGAAGCGCTCATAACACTAGTTATTCAGTGGTGTTGACTGCTCTACCGCTAAATATACCCTACACTTGAAAGGCCATCATTTGAACGAGGGCCATCCCAGTAGATGAAAAGATTACATTTATGTTTCTTTTCTCCTGCCAATCATTTACACTAAATATGGTTTATAAGGGTCGGTAAACTGCCTCTCTAACTATAAAGCAACTATAAGCAATTATAGAGCCGATAATTATTGGAAACAGTCAGAAGAGCAGCCTCCGCAAGGAGGCTCCGACAGGGTGTGATGTCGCTTTTCCGCATGGCATCTTATCATTCTATCGAGTCTAGTCCATAGAACTTCTATAGAAATATGGTGACAGAACGTTTATTGAGGCTTGGCGATCGAAAATGTATAGCATTTCTATCGTCTGTGTTTTATAAACTTTGGTTGAAAACACTCTTTAGAATAACAGGCTGAAGTTAAGCTAGTTGGTACATCATGCAAAAAGTAAACGGTCAGCTAGAAGGATAGGGACAAAACACAGAGAGCGGTGTGTATGTCTCTGTTTCTCCCTGTCTGTGTTTTGTCTCTATCGTTCGAGCTGACCGTTTACTTTACTCTTTAGAAAGTACATTGAAAATTGTCGATACTAAGCGAAGGAATAAGTAGTTGAATGAGTGGTTGAAATCTGGCTCTTGTGTCTGTCGACTACATGCAGTATTGTTTTAAAGGGACAGCAGGTGTAGGCTGTGATTTTCTCTTCTTTCCAGGCTTCCTTAGAAAAATGACACGAGCGTTGCACGCATCTGCTCCTTTTCCCTCGAGCCCGTTCAGCATCGCACCAAAAGCTCACGCATCGGCAGAGACTCGGCTAGTCAGAACGGGAATAAATTAATTTTCGGGGAAGCCGCCGGTCTAATTAAATATCGATCCACGCAGACCGAGAGCAAACATCCAACCGCCAACCTCCGGCTGCTCCGGAGCCTGGATTTGCAGAGGCTGTCTGAGCTTCCAAAAGCTCGCAAAGATACGGGCTTAAAGATTTCCTCGCTTTAGAGGCAAATGCCGAAGACCGACTTGAACAGCAGCGTTTGCCACGCCTGAGCACTCAACGGACTGTAGTTCGATACAGGACCACGAGATGGCACGGAGGTCACGCGTTGCGCCACTCGGTTGCTGTGGTATGCCGTTGTCGGCCCCGACGCAAGCTCAAAACGTGGTCAAGCGTTATTGTCTGGACGGGCCGTGAGTTTTGAAATTTGAGTCCGTCCAATTATCACCACGGGTGGAACCAGCTGAACAAGGAAGGAGGGAGAAATAGAAAAGACAACCGACCGCTGGATTGCCAATTATTTTAATAAATCGAGTAGTATATATATGATACCCGATTGAACAGGAAATAAACAACAACAAACAAACTCGGCCGTCGAAGCCCCCAAGGGTGACGGAGCCAACCCGTAACCATGACGTCACCTTCCCACGCTCCGTATATTATGATACACGATTGAGTCGGAAGTAAACAAAGTCTGGTCACATACGCGGCAAGCGCCTCTGTTGAGTCTATTGAGTATATTATGATACACGATTGAGCCGGAAGTAAAAATCTGGTCACGTACACTGATGTAAACAAATTCAGCGCACATACGCGGCACGCGCCTCTGTTCCATCCTGTATCATCCTCCACGTGACCATGACGTCACGTTCCCATGCCCCGTTCCCACACACATGGCCCGGTCCTCGGGCCCAAATTTCGGGACCTGTCAATCAATCGCCAAAGCCACATGATGATGACGTCAGAGGTCGGGACGACACTCGACACGCGCCTCGGTTCCATCCTGTATCATCCTCCCACGTGACTGTGGCTTCACACTTCCATAGCCCGGTCCTCGGCCCCCAATTTCGGGACCTGTCAATCATGTTCACAGTGGACGCGAATTCAGTTGAGTCATTCGCCAGAGGATGACGTCCCAGGATGATGACGTCATAGCGCGGGACGGTCACATGACGACGAAGGACATGTGACATCTCGAATCGCTGCGCGGTAAATGCATTTTATTCGCTAAAAGAGGTTCTGCGGAATCGACCTCGATACCTTCTGCTCAGAAGTCCAACACTCTATCGTCTGAGCTACGAGCACAATGATCCTTTCGCATCTCAACTCGTCCTAGTATTTCGTACGTCGAGCGCGCAATTCAGATCATGTGTTAGAGCTGTCGCAACGCTTGGATTTGGAACGGAATTGCTGAGTCATTCACCGGAGGTCGCTACAGGGATGACGGAAGAGTTCAGGATTATTGAGTCATCTGCCAGGCGGGAAAATGCAGCGTCACGATGACGACACAGATATGTCGCCGAGTGACGAGAAATGCATTGTCGCGTGTTTTCCCGGGGGTCATGTGACCAACGTCACCTGATATTTGAATCGCTGCGCAGTTGACACCTCGGTTCATAGATGGCGCGTGTCTTTTGTTGCTAAGCGTCTTTGTTGTTAGGGCATGAGTGACATCTTGCGGCGTGGGTCTGACCTTGCGTCATCTGTTGCTGAAACGTTTAATTGCGCGTCTTCCTAAGGTGTGCCCATCCGTATTTTCGCGTGCGCGCAATGCGTGTAAGTTGTCGAATCTGTTTGTAGATGGCGCGCATCTGAATCCTTTTGCTGGCGTGAACTTTTACCATTATCATGCGCCATCTCTCGCTAATTTTAGCGCCAGCTTGGTAGATGGCGTCAACTATATCGCGCTCACGTCATCTCTCGATAATTTTATCGGCATCTGTCTGCTGAACGGAGCATTGTGGGAAATGGACCGGAGCGTGGTCGCATCCATACGCGTTAAAGACGAGACAGATATCATGTTTCATGTTTTTTATTATCATTCGCTCTAAAAACACGCACACTTATAAATACAGATACGGCTTTTAAAATCACTCTACGCGACACGTGAAACCACTGGAAACACTTTACACAAAAATGTACAACACAAGCAATATCAAAACACATCCGAGGCAAAAAAAAGTGGAATACCAGAGCAACGCGCACGATACAATCCAAAAAAAATATTTACAAGGTCAGGGTGTGAGATGAGAAGAGAGATAGGATCCGGCTTCCGTACACTGGCGGATTATACAAGAATGTACACAAGCAGTTTTCAACACACACCGGTGGGAAACGCGAGCAACTGCGCCACAGTCCAAAATATTTACGAGGCGTGTGGTGAGGAGGCAGATCGCTCGCTTCCTAAAACGCTCTTGTGTCCAAAAGGAAACGTCGTAATCCCGTTGCTGCAAATGTATCGCTTGTTGTCGAACGGATTCAGAGCAATCTTTTCGACCGCGATGCTTTTGTTCTCGTTAAGTTTTCGAGCAATCAAGTGCTGCGTCACTCTGTGCAAAGTTTTCGTCTCTAGAGTGTGCTTGTACAGCTCGTAGGTGAACTTGCGAGACTCAGATTTCTTTACTCCCTTGGCTCTTACGCAACACGTGTTGCTGCTTGTTTTGAAGCTGTATAGCTTTGGTTTTAAGCAACAAAAAGCCACTAAGTGAGTAGTGGGATATTCATTTTTAACACACCGAGCCTCATTTTGTTTTCGGTTGAAAAGAGCTTGTGACTCTCAGGATATCCAGATGTATCCAAGCATGCGTCTCGGAGTTGGAGCAGTTTGTCGTCTACGTCTGATCCGTGAAGGTGTAGGAAGAAGGAATCCGTGTCGCAGTAAAGAGCCCTCGCTGAGGGGATCGCACGACGAAGTTGATTATAAAAGAAGTCGTACATTACTATTTTTGATATCTCAAGAATCGAGAACCCTGCGTAGAGTGGTTGCTTGAGTTTGATCACTTTCGGAGCGAACTGGAAAATTACGACCTGCGAGCTAAGTGCTCGAAACTGCGTCAGGTTCGGCTTCTGAAGCATTTTCAGTATGTCGTCCTCTTTAACGCACAGTTGAATGTGTCCATGTTTACGTGCATTCTCGATCGTCTTGCCATATATGCTGTTCATGAACAGTTTGGAAAGATTCTTCTGGAAGGAGTTGGTTGCTTGCTGTCTCAGCTGGTGGTTAAAATCAATAAACTCCCTCAAGAACGCTCGCTGAGAGAATTTGAGAACTCGATGAATTTTGGTGACCTCTAGTCCTAACTGGATGTACAGTTTCAAAATCCGGTAGTGCAAAACGTATTTCGTTTTGTCGTGAAGTGTGAGCAGCAGCTTCTTAGTGGATTCCTCTTTGGGCATTTCAAACTTGTCAATGAGATGTTTTTGATAGCCGGATAACCAATCGTAGGGAACGCTTTGCTTCACCGGGGCCAAGGGAAAGTCAGAATGAGTATCGTGCAAGTCATGAGGATATCTGAGGTCTACCTCCAGAATGTAGCCCGTCGGAGCGTCATCTGGAACGTCACCAATGTTCAGGCAGGCAATCTCGTCTTTCGTCATCCACTCAAAGTCCGACACTGGCAGGGCTTCTCTCATTGTCGCCGCATACAGACCGTTTACGTCCAAGTCCAAAATCTGAGACGGTTCGTGTTGCGGGTTAAACGTATCCGTTCCCGGAACATTTGCGACAGCATGGCGGGTTGTGCATTGGGTAATCCCTCCGCGAATACCCTGTTCTATCATGAGATAGGTGTCAGGATCGTCAATTAGCTGCAGTCTTACTTTCGACTGTTTCAGCGCACACGACAAGCTTAGGGACGGTAACGATACGAAATGTAAAGCCTCAATTTCGTACGTCTCCATCGTCCACCGTCTAAAGTTTTGGAAAACATCGGCCAGTAGGAGGCAGTCCGTCTTTAGGTAAAGGTCGCTGTATTCCCCAAGGTTCTTCAAACCAAAGGTATCGAAAACGACCTGTGCATGTTGGTAGTCCTCTTCACACACCCCGTTCCCAGTCAACTTGTTAAAAAAGGCCTCTCGTGGCGGGAGGCTTTGACCCTCGTAACTCTCAAAGCTTGTAATGAAATTATAACAAAACACTCCTTTGCGGGCAAGGAGGTCGACGTGTTCGGGAAAGGACTGCCGAAGGCAACAAAAATGCTCTGTGCCTTTAGAGTGGAGATTTTGCACGAGCGTCTCCAGGCTTGCATTAAGAAATGCGAGGCTGTCAATAAATCGAAGGTTGCCTATCTCCAACAATTTAAAATTCTGGCACGAGCTTCCGAGTACGTTAATATCCTTGGACTCGAACAAATTAAGCTTGCCAAGGAAGAAACTGAGGTCGTAGGAATGGTTATGCGCTATGAGTGGAACGGTGTGTTTGTTGATTCGATGGTTTAGGTTACACTGGGAGCAAAGCGCCCGCCTATACTCTCCCGTCATGTGGTCGTGGTCGCGAGTTTTCATTTTTTTGCTAAAGCTTTCGTTGCAAATGCCACAGCGGGAAGAATCCGCGTGGGAAGCCTCGTTTTCTTGAGTCATTTCAAGAGGCACTTCACTCGATCTGATCAATCGGGGTATTTCCTTCGCTAGAAAGTTGAGAATCAAAATGAATCTTTCTACGCAGTCGGATCCGCGATAGAGGTATTCCTCAACAATGGACGAATCTTTTGAGCGGATGACGAGAAGACAGAAAGAGCTAGGGACGTGATTCTCGTATACATTGCCCGTCGACTGAGTCGGTTCCAGAATCGCTTCAAAGTCGTAAACGCAATAAAAGGGGAACTCTTCCATGACATGCGTGCTCCGAAAGTACAATTCGTCACCCTTGTTTGGGAAGACGGTTTTGCCCGGCTTCTTGTCCCTGCACATTGAGAGATGGTCAGACAGGGTTTCTTGCCTCTGAAACCCGGTGAGACACCTCTTACAACGAAAGCGTAGGCTTTTGGCATTTGAAAAAAGTCTCGCAAAGTTTGTAATGCCCACAAAATGGTTCTCAACAAGGAGAAGATCGACATGCTGCTCCAACTCGTCATCAACTACCTTCAGTGGGTAAACAAAGTTTTTCTCACTGTCATAACCAAACACATTCACTGAGACACAATTATTTCGCTCAAAGGCCCCCACGTCCTGTGGAAAGGTTACGGGGAAGGTTTTCGGAAACACATATTTGCACATATGTTCACGATACGAGGACGCTCTTCCTCTGTAAAACCCGTTCACAGGATGCAAAACGGCGAGCACCGCAAACACAAAGCACATATCCCGTTCAGATTCGTGAAGACGCTCAGTGACACTGACGAGGCATTGCTTTGAGGCAAGTTGCTTCGGTAGAGAAAAATGTCCGCAACCAACGGTCGGAGGAAGAAATCGTCCCAAACTAATACTACAAACTTTTATCCCAACAAGAAAGAATCCCGAGCCTTGTTCCTGATAATGCTCCAGCCGGGCAGCTATTTCAGTGCAAACTCGCTGAATGGAACTACTGATATTACCGTCCACAAATGCGGTTTGGACCTGACTATGAAAAAAGTGTACAGTCACATCAATGTCGTCGTCAGGAAGGAGACGTCCGAGCTCGACAGTGAGTGTCACAAAAAAACGCAGAGGCAGACCAAAATGTCTGAGTACGTTTGACATGTGCTCTGAATGATGCCTAAAAAAGGTGGACACGTCGTACGCCTCTGTGTCTCTTTCGTGTAAGTGTAACTCGTACTGAGCCACATAATTACGAAGAGCGCACACTCTTTCGTAAAAGGGAATGCATGGCGAGGGAGTCACATTGTGAACCAAGGCAAAGTGAACTTGCATCGAGTCTGCACTGGAATAATGCTGTCGGTCGTCGGGAGAGCACAGATGACAGGTAACCATGATGGGTCTGAGATGTCTAGACGATATTCGTAGGTATCCGACGATTAGGTGACGAGGGGGCTAGATGATCCGGATCGTCTAGGTCCATCGGGGACCTTTTCTAAAAATAACGAAAAAAATCCTATTAGCGATGAGAACGCTAGGCTTTGAGACTGCTCACCTTCGCTATGCAAGAAGGGTGTGGTGTACGGACCGAGGTGATATTTCTCCGTGTCCACCTTTTTTAGGCATCATTCAGAGCACATGTCAAACGTACTCAGACATTTTGGTCTGCCTCTGCGTTTTTTTGTGACACTCACTGTCGAGCTCGGACGTCTCCTTCCTGACGACGACATTGATGTGACTGTACACTTTTTCATAGTCAGGTCCAAACCGCATTTGTGGACGGTAATATCAGTAGTTCCATTCAGCGAGTTTGCACTGAAATAGCTGCCCGGCTGGAGCATTATCAGGAACAAGGCTCGGGATTCTTTCTTGTTGGGATAAAAGTTTGTAGTATTAGTTTGGGACGATTTCTTCCCCGACCGTTGGTTGCGGACATTTTCTCTACCGAAGCAACTTGCCTCAAAGCAATGCCTCGTCAGTGTCACTGAGTGTCTTCACGAATCTGAACGGGATATGTGCTTTGTGTTTGCGGTGCTCGCCGTTTTGCATCCTGTGAACGGGTCTTACAGAGGAAGAGCGTCCTCGTATCGTGAACATATGTGCAAATATGTGTTTCCGAAAACCTTCCCCGTAACCTTTCCACAGGACGTAGGGGCCTTTGAGCGAAATAATTGTGTCTCAGTGAATGTGTTTGGTTATGACAGTGAGAAAAACTTTGTTTACCCACTGAAGGTAGTTGATGACGAGTTGGAGCAGCATGTCGATCTTCTCCTTGTTGAGAACCATTTTGTGGGCATTACAAACTTTGCGAGACTTTTTTCAAATGCCAAAAGCCTACGCTTTCGTTGTAAGAGGTGTCTCACCGGGTTTCAGAGGCAAGAAACCCTGTCTGACCATCTCTCAATGTGCAGGGACAAGAAGCCGGGCAAAACCGTCTTCCCAAACAAGGGTGACGAATTGTACTTTCGGAGCACGCATGTCATGGAAGAGTTCCCCTTTTATTGCGTTTACGACTTTGAAGCGATTCTGGAACCGACTCAGTCGACGGGCAATGTATACGAGAATCACGTCCCTAGCTCTTTCTGTCTTCTCGTCATCCGCTCAAAAGATTCGTCCATTGTTGAGGAATACCTCTATCGCGGATCCGACTGCGTAGAAAGATTCATTTTGATTCTCAACTTTCTAGCGAAGGAAATACCCCGATTGATCAGATCGAGTGAAGTGCCTCTTGAAATGACTCAAGAAAACGAGGCTTCCCACGCGGATTCTTCCCGCTGTGGCATTTGCAACGAAAGCTTTAGCAAAAAAATGAAAACTCGCGACCATGACCACATGACGGGAGAGTATAGGCGGGCGCTTTGCTCCCAGTGTAACCTAAACCATCGAATCAACAAACACACCGTTCCACTCATAGCGCATAACCATTCCTACGACCTCAGTTTCTTCCTTGGCAAGCTTAATTTGTTCGAGTCCAAGGATATTAACGTACTCGGAAGCTCGTGCCAGAATTTTAAATTGTTGGAGATAGGCAACCTTCGATTTATTGACAGCCTCGCATTTCTTAATGCAAGCCTGGAGACGCTCGTGCAAAATCTCCACTCTAAAGGCACAGAGCATTTTTGTTGCCTTCGGCAGTCCTTTCCCGAACACGTCGACCTCCTTGCCCGCAAAGGAGTGTTTTGTTATAATTTCATTACAAGCTTTGAGAGTTACGAGGGTCAAAGCCTCCCGCCACGAGAGGCCTTTTTTAACAAGTTGACTGGGAACGGGGTGTGTGAAGAGGACTACCAACATGCACAGGTCGTTTTCGATACCTTTGGTTTGAAGAACCTTGGAGAATACAGCGACCTTTACCTAAAGACGGACTGCCTCCTACTGGCCGATGTTTTCCAAAACTTTAGACGGTGGACGATGGAGACGTACGAAATTGAGGCTTTACATTTCGTATCGTTACCGTCCCTAAGCTTGTCGTGTGCGCTGAAACAGTCGAAAGTAAGACTGCAGCTAATTGACGATCCTGACACCTATCTCATGATAGAACAGGGTATTCGCGGAGGGATTACCCAATGCACAACCCGCCATGCTGTCGCAAATGTTCCGGGAACGGATACGTTTAACCCGCAACACGAACCGTCTCAGATTTTGGACTTGGACGTAAACGGTCTGTATGCGGCGACAATGAGAGAAGCCCTGCCAGTGTCGGACTTTGAGTGGATGACGAAAGACGAGATTGCCTGCCTGAACATTGGTGACGTTCCAGATGACGCTCCGACGGGCTACATTCTGGAGGTAGACCTCAGATATCCTCATGACTTGCACGATACTCATTCTGACTTTCCCTTGGCCCCGGTGAAGCAAAGCGTTCCCTACGATTGGTTATCCGGCTATCAAAAACATCTCATTGACAAGTTTGAAATGCCCAAAGAGGAATCCACTAAGAAGCTGCTGCTCACACTTCACGACAAAACGAAATACGTTTTGCACTACCGGATTTTGAAACTGTACATCCAGTTAGGACTAGAGGTCACCAAAATTCATCGAGTTCTCAAATTCTCTCAGCGAGCGTTCTTGAAGGAGTTTATTGATTTTAACCACCAGCTGAGACAGCAAGCAACCAACTCCTTCCAGAAGAATCTTTCCAAACTGTTCATGAACAGCATATATGGCAAGACGATCGAGAATGCACGTAAACATGGACACATTCAACTGTGCGTTAAAGAGGACGACATACTGAAAATGCTTCAGAAGCCGAACCTGACGCAGTTTCGAGCACTTAGCTCGCAGGTCGTAATTTTCCAGTTCGCTCCGAAAGTGATCAAACTCAAGCAACCACTCTACGCAGGGTTCTCGATTCTTGAGATATCAAAAATAGTAATGTACGACTTCTTTTATAATCAACTTCGTCGTGCGATCCCCTCAGCGAGGGCTCTTTACTGCGACACGGATTCCTTCTTCCTACACCTTCACGGATCAGACGTAGACGACAAACTGCTCCAACTCCGAGACGCATGCTTGGATACATCTGGATATCCTGAGAGTCACAAGCTCTTTTCAACCGAAAACAAAATGAGGCTCGGTGTGTTAAAAAATGAATATCCCACTACTCACTTAGTGGCTTTTTGTTGCTTAAAACCAAAGCTATACAGCTTCAAAACAAGCAGCAACACGTGTTGCGTAAGAGCCAAGGGAGTAAAGAAATCTGAGTCTCGCAAGTTCACCTACGAGCTGTACAAGCACACTCTAGAGACGAAAACTTTGCACAGAGTGACGCAGCACTTGATTGCTCGAAAACTTAACGAGAACAAAAGCATCGCGGTCGAAAAGATTGCTCTGAATCCGTTCGACAACAAGCGATACATTTGCAGCGACGGGATTACGACGTTTCCTTTGGACACAAGAGCGTTTTAGGAAGCGAGCGATCTGCCTCCTCACCACACGCCTCGTAAATATTTTGGACTGTGGCGCAGTTGCTCGCGTTTCCCACCGGTGTGTGTTGAAACTGCTTGTGTACATTTTTGTATAATCCGCCAGTGTACGGAAGCCGGATCCTATCTCTCTTCTCATCTCACGCCCTGACCTTGTAAATATCTTTTTTTGGATTGTATCGTGCGCGTTGCTCTGGTATTCCACTTTTTTTTGCCTCGGATGTGTTTTGATATTGCTTGTGTTGTACATTTTTGTGTAAAGTGTTTCCAGTGGTTTCACGTGTCGCGTAGAGTGATTTTAAAAGCCGTATCTGTATTTATAAGTGTGCGTGTTTTTAGAGCGAATGATAATAAAAAACATGAAACATGATATCTGTCTCGTCTTTAACGCGTATGGATGCGACCACGCTCCGGTCCATTTCCCACAATGCTCCGTTCAGCAGACAGATGCCGATAAAATTATCGAGAGATGACGTGAGCGCGATATAGTTGACGCCATCTACCAAGCTGGCGCTAAAATTAGCGAGAGATGGCGCGATGATAATGGTAAAAGTTCACGCCAGCAAAAGGATTCAGATGCGCGCCATCTACAAACAGATTCGACAACTTACACGCATTGCGCGCACGCGAAAATACGGATGGGCACACCTTAGGAAGACGCGCAATTAAACGTTTCAGCAACAGATGACGCAGGGTCAGACCCACGCCGCAAGATGTCACTCATGCCCTAACAACAAAGACGCTTAGCAACAAAAGACACGCGCCATCTATGAACCGAGGTGTCAACTGCGCAGCGATTCAAATATCAGGTGACGTTGGTCACATGACCCCCGGGAAAACACGCGACAATGCATTTCTCGTCACTCGGCGACATATCTGTGTCGTCATCGTGACGCTGCATTTTCCCGCCTGGCAGATGACTCAATAATCCTGAACTCTTCCGTCATCCCTGTAGCGACCTCCGGTGAATGACTCAGCAATTCCGTTCCAAATCCAAGCGTTGCGACAGCTCTAACACATGATCTGAATTGCGCGCTCGACGTACGAAATACTATACTTCGTCTCACCTACGATGGACTAAAGGCCAAAGCTACGGACCACCAGATCCAATCCACGAGCCACTCAGAAATTGTGCGGTATTTCATTCGATGCACGTATCGGTGTCCGCGTCTCGGATCACTGATGAGGGGACGGGTGGACAGTGGTTCGAATCGAAGACACTAGGCGGACTCAACGATTTTACATCGCCAAAAGCCGACGCCATGGGCTCTTTGCAGCGTCGAAGCTATAGAAATGATGCAGCGCTTTTGGAGTCGAGCATTATTCGTCCACCCCAATCAATGTTAAGCGTGTCATACCATGGCGCGGAACGTGATTGGACCAGAGCGACCCATGGCTGGCCTTTAGTCCATCGTAGGATGAGACGAAGTATGGACGGAGTTGAGATGCGAAAGGATCATTGTGCTCGTAGCTCAGACGATAGGGTGTTGGACTTCTGAGCAGAAGGTATCGAGGTCGATTCCGCAGAACCTCTTTTAGCGAATAAAATGCATTTACCGCGCAGCGATTCGAGATGTCACATGTCCTTCGTCGTCATGTGACCGTCCCGCGCTATGACGTCATCATCCTGGGACGTAATCCTCTGGCGAATGACTCAACTGAATTCGCGTCCACTGTGAACATGATTGACAGGTCCGAAGTTGGGGGACCTAAATCGTCCTCCTCTATTACTACCGTATTTTTCAGATTATATAGTCCGCACCCGGTGTAAGGTTCGCAGGTGCAAATTTGGGGTCAAAAATAAAAGTTTTTACTTAGATAGTCCGCACCCGGTGCATAGTCCGCACTTGGTGCGATAGTCCACACGTGGTTCTTGGTCGACACGAAAATATTATCATGGACGGCACACCTTGAAAAATGCCTGCTTTCTTAGCTCACAAAAAGCTTGCATTATGCACAAATTATCATTAACATACTCTTTTTTCATTTAGAAAATCGGACTCGTCTCGTCATAATCAACGATATTGAAAAACAAAAGCCCTGCATAGTCCGCACGCGCAGATAGTCCGCACAGCCTAAACTTTCAACTTTTAAGCATGTATAGTCCGCGGACTATTGCCAGGAAAATACAATAGTTCTTATGCGTATCCCTTTGATTCTCTCTTATTTTATCTTGAATCAGAACAGGACGGCGCAAGAATCAGTTTCTATAGACCAATCAATCGCCTGTCTTTCATCGCCAGGCCGATTCTCTGCGCGATTTTTCGAACAGAAAGTATGATCACGTGGTGCCAGACTTCATGGCCCGAAAGTGAAGTGAGAGTCGTGGAACATGAAAATGCATAGACACTTGTTTAATTTAATAATAGATAAATTCTTTGAAGACTTGGTACAAAGCAACACAGGTTCTTGCTCCCTCAATGGGTGAGGGTAGAAACTAAAAAAAAATAGAACGAAATATTCACCTTTTAAAGGTCCGTCACTGAGCAGAAATCACCCTGTCCGACCCCAGATCACCTAAAATAATCGAGGCGCACAAACATCCTCTGATTGTCGATTGCGTGGAACGTAATCACAGTCTGATGGCGCAAGCTCAGCAACCGAGCCCGATGCCGAGTGTCCTTCGACGCCTTGCTCGGACACGACGCCCAGCCGAGCACTGATGTCGTGTCCAGTCTCTCTCTTCGCTTGATCTCCCTGTGATGACCCTTCAAATTCTAGTGCACAGGCTTTGCTTAATCTAAGAGGTGTTGTCCAACCTCGAGAACATGGAAAGCAAATAAGCAGACTGGATGTTCTGCAGCTGCAGAACCCATATACAGACACCGATCTGACATACGGTCGAGCTCTTCATGCTCAACACTGGTCCTGAGTACCAAATGTTGAGCACGCAGTAAGCCTTAAATCTGCGTGGCGCCACTTTGAGAAAACATTTGAACTGACCGATTGAAGCTTTATAATCGCTGGCATTTAAAAAAAATCTAAAAGACGCTTTAGACAAGGGTCAAAAAGGTGCAAAGTCAGCCAAGCACGAGTCCGCCGAGCCAAAAAATGCCAACGTAGAGGAGGCCGCTACGCCCAAGAGCCCCCCAAAACATAAGAGCAGCGATAAAGACCCTCGTGGGTCTTAGTTCGTATGCTTCGAGAAGGGTTTCGGATCATTCGCACAATTCACTTTTTCAGTGGCGCAGCTTGAGCTTAGAGAAACGAACGAAGAAAGGACGTAACAGCTTTCCGTCCTCGTTGGTTTTTGCAAGTTGTAGCTGATCCTTCACCGCACCAACCAGTTCAACTAAAACCTGGGCCCAAACACGTTATTATTTTTTCTATATGTGTATTCAATATAAATTTCACATGAAGATGCACAAATGTTTAACACAGAATATGTTTCTTGGCTCTATCTTATGTGAAAAGCGCTACGCTGAGAGTACGACAACAAAATTGAGCAGTCCCGCGTTAATCTCCAGTACAGACACAGCTATAGCTGCTACACGTCACGGCGAATTCGCTGTAGATCGACGTCGCCTTCACGCACCGTGAGTTGCGTGAACAAAAGCGCTCGGAACAAAATAAACGTCTGACCATTTTGTTCCGAACAATCTTTTTTTTCTTGTTTTTGAGGGCTTGAAAGCGGGTGTCCCAGCACGCGCTCTTGGAATTGAGAGTGCTACGACGGCATTTTATTATGGGCGTTTGGGGCATCGGGTGCTACAAAAACCCTATGTTTAAATCGGGTTGTTTAAGGGGCTGTGCAGCGATATTCGCTTGGCATATTTTTTTTGTCGCTTTGCAGGAGCTTACTGGCACCAGTGGGACCCAAGTATAATCGAACGCAAAGCCACTAACAGGGGTCGCTAAACTCGTCAAACAAATAAAAATTACACCATCTTCCCTAGGGAAACCATGCGGTGATGCGGAGCATCGTGTTGGTTCCGAGGAAAAGAGTCAGTTGCGTGCCGACGTCCAGAGATGGCGCCACCGACTGCCCTAGCGTTACCCCCTACGGAAGCCTTCGTCGCGGCTCGCGGCAGAGAAACTGGAACGCTCACGCTCGCCGTTTATTTTTTTCACACTTGAAGGAGAGGAGTCTAGAGGAGGAGAGTTGCGCGTGCGCGCGCGGTGTGAGTACAAGCGAACGCACGCGCAGTGCACGCAGCTGGTAGAGAGAGAGCGGAGAGAGTAACGCGCAGCTGTTGGAGAGAGGGAAGGAGGAGAGTTGCGCGTACATAGTGTGAGTGCGGACTACGACGCCGACGCCGACGCCGCGGGACATAGACCCGAGCAAGAGATGCTCCGCATCTAAAATAGTCTGTGTTATGATATAGTGGAGGGAGGAGCCGAAAGATTGCCGCTAAGTCTTCTTTTCTCACAAACCTGCAGATTCGTCGACCTTCGTGACGTTTCCGCTGACCTTCGTCAAGATTTCGAAGCGAAGATTGTGGCTCAAAAGCTCCTTCCCAAAATTGTGAAACGTAATTTTGTCGTCAGCAATAGCCTAAACAAACGACAATACTGCGACGGAAAGTATTGAATAGTGCACAATTAAGCTACGCTTCAAGAGTAACGACACTTGGCCATATTGTATCTTAAAATCATGGCTGCCAGTTATCTTAAGCTTTTCTGAAATCACAGGAAACGCTTTTCCGCCCTCCACAAATGTGTAAACAGTTCACGACAGAGCAAATCAATATTACATGAGCTTCTTAACACCGAATCTAATGCTGAGGAAGTCGCACTTTTTGAATCATGACGATCGACATTTGCTTCTGCTCTGCATACGAACCAAAAATGGCAGCGCCCACAACAGTTTTGGGGAACGGAGTGCCGGTACTCTAAGTGCAGCTCATTTAGTAACTCTAGTGTAGAGTAATCACAGCCTGCCAAGGGACAATCAAGACAGCATTCGCTTTAACGTGGCATGGGGATGTAGCGACACGCGGGCGCGATTTCATCAGTGCAGCCGTTCAATCGCCTGGCCCCCCGGTGTTGCTCGCGCGCGCTCCGATGAAGCTCGCTACAACTTTGTGTTTCACAATCTTGCTGGAATTTGAGGACCGAGAGAGTTTGGATGATTGGCATCTCGTCCCGCGTGACGTGATCGTCTTGAGAATCAATCGGCATACTTTTCGAACTTCAGCCCCAACTTTAAGTTTGGCAAGCTTAGCGATTCAAGAAACTCCTTTGTTGAGGTGTAATTTCAAGGGTAAAGGCACACCGTTTTCTTTCAATCCCTCATTCGCAAAGCGTGTTGACGTAGTTGGAGGCGCAGTCCTTCCCAGTGACGATATTTGAATGCGGCTCATAGGTTGGACCCTGACATTGCGTGAGCTCTCGATTTGGGCACGTAATAATTAATAGCTCTAGAAGCATTCGGGTAGTGGCGGCCCAGTCTCCAATCGCTGCAGTGACGATAATAGCCGAAACATAACAATGTCTGGAACTCAGCACGCGTCCTGTGTTTTGCCAACCCCAGCGCGTTGCTATGATCAACATTGGCGGCATATAATCGGCTCCATATCACGCGGCCGCTTGATCTGGCTGCTGGTTGAGGAGCGAACGCTGCTCGTTTTATTTAATTTTTCGACGACTTCGATTGCATGTGGTGAAAACCGAACACGTGTTTCATAGGACATTAGCGTCAGGGATTGGTTCTAAGCGGTATTTGCGCAAGGTACAAAAGTTGTTGCCTCGCCTTTTTAACGATGTGGCGTAGCTCAGTCAATAAAGAAAAAAAAGTGGCGTAGCTCAGCGGTAACGCCTCCCTTCACACCCACCCAGCGGACCAGTTTCGACGGCTTTAGGTTTGACTCCTGCGGGCGATGGCCGATCTTCTTCGAAAGATGAGAGATGGCACGTGCTGCCATCTCTCGGCAGCACGGAAAACATAAGCTCTGACCGAGGCTGGGCCTGGGCTGTCGAAAACAGCTAAATAGGTGAGCGAGGATGTGCTGACGGGCTGCACTCGTCGTAAACGCTTTGGGCACGGCCCTAGGTGGACAATCTCATCCAAAGCGGCTAAGGAATATAGGGGCGGTGCAGCATTTGTTTCTAAACCTGTCGCGGAACACTGAGATGTTCACGACAATCCAGCCGACTTCGCGAACGCGCAAGTGATTGAAACTTTTAGCCACAATTCGGAAAAAGGCTTTTTTTTGAGTCTTGGAACATACAACAGACACCGGGAAACATAAACAGGTCCCTGGGTGCTTGGCCACCGGTGTATGTCCATGGATTGCGCCACCTGACGACGGCAACAAACAAGAAATCATCTGTATAAAAGAAGAAGAAAATTCAGGTCGAAAACATCTAAGAAGAAGATAAAAACTGCCTGCTGGTCCTCGCAATTTAGTCATCCCTGACGAAGGAACCGAGCAGGTTTTGAAACATGGGGCTGAACCGTTTTTTAGATTTTCGTTGGAGCTCTTCCGTCTAAACCTAATCTTTCCCCAACCAGAGAGATTTCTGTCGAAAATGTTCTCATTCACACCACTAAATATAATCAAAGTCATGGGTCACCGAAGGCACACGTACACTATTAAAAATAGAAAAGAAATATGATAGAAATTTTGGTGGCTTCTAAAATGCTCCAAATACGTTGATTGAAAGGTCCTCCTCCATACATCTTCCTCCTCCTCAGTCCAGTTTCGGTTTCGGTTTCAAGCAGTTGCGGTTTTTGACTTTATTAAAAGTACATGTTGCGCTGTAAAAAGAAAAAAATATATATACTGATTGGGTAGTTTACTGACACCATAATAAATCGACGGTCAAAAATAAAATGAAAAAAAACATTTTAAGGGGTTTCTGTGTCCCTTCAACGCGTCGCTAGACCCCCAGCCATTCAACCCATTCTGTGATAAACTGGCGCGAATACTCCTTGATCCTAAGAGGACAGAAGAAGGATCGGTAAATTTAGAGTCACTCGATGTTTCCAGGGTGTTTCAACAAAAGACGCCCTTGGCGCGCTGAGTCCTCTTTGAAAGCGGACGGGTTATGTGTCGTCACTGTCGTCTTGTACGAAACAATTCAACACCGAGCGCCCCGGCAAACTCCCGGTGTTCGCCACTTTCCCTATCTCAGCACATTCTGGTGGCACCAATAGCGGATCAGCCCCTGCCAAGTGCCGTCGGCGCTTTCCCAATCTGCCGCCTTTCGCGCACCTCTCCAGGGGCTCTTTTTATTTACGTTGCCGCACCGCTCGCCGCGCGTCCGCGCACGCCTTTCGGCAGGAACGCGATTACATTTGCCCACTTTTCCGGAGAGAGCCTTCGCTCAAATTCAATCGGCTTTCGCGAATCGTACGTTCTTCCAGACTGAGATAACGCTTGAGCGGGCGCTGGCTGCTCTTTTTCTCCTCGCTATCTTCGGAGTCGGAGAGTTGCGGATTTTGTTCCCTCGCGCTCTTTCCTGGGCCGCGTCCTCCGGGTCTCCTATCACCTTCTCCTTGCAGCAGTGTCGCCTCGAGGCACCTGGCCGGCAACGGGAGAGCAGGCGGGCAGCTCAGCCTTTTCTGTCGAACTCGTCGGATGGGTCTGTTGAAGAGGCTTGACTCGACGCCGGCCTGGGCGCACGCTTAGAAGCCAGCTTGGAAGAAGCGGCGCTAGCTCACGAGACCGGTATCACTCAACGAAATGACGGCCCGCTAAGACTCCCTATTGTTGCCGGACAAAATAGTTAATTTTTGCTTTGACCAGAAACTTTCTTTTACCTATAGAGCAACCACATTTCCTCGGTATCAAAGTGCTCGTATTATTGGTGATCATTGCGACGAACTCCATCAGGGTTCCGTGCTGCGTGTCTAGAACAATGTATCAGGGATAATTTTGACAAAATGCTTCATGAAGAGTCTGCCCAGGCCGGTTCGAGTATCCTCTGTACTCGAGCAGCAGGTCGGATCAATAAATAGTCTTGGTTACATTTTCGCCACGCTACACTCCAGTGCCCCTCTTTCATGCGCGATTCAAAGGCCTTTAAAATTAACTCTTATAACTCGTCGCATACTATCTTTTTTAAACACGCCACCATACATTTTTTTAAGTCGTCAATTTGCACGAAATTAAATGAGACATTTACCGCGCCTTTAGATGTTGCTCGTTGCTCTAAAATATTATTTTTATGGCCACCTCATGCGCGCATTCAGTAGACACACATTGTGTAGCACGGCTCAAATATTTCGAGAGTTAGAGGGCAGCGAATAACATCTGGAGGCCAAGGAAAAAATGTTCCCTTACTTTTCGTAGAAATTGCCGATTTTAATCAAACCTTCGGAGTCATCATAGAGGTGGTAAAACTTGTGATTGGAAACGGCCCATCACTTATCGCTTTCAGATAAATGCTTTTTAGTATTTTTTCCAACAAATTCGGATATTCCGAGTTGGAGCCATATCACCTTTGTCTCACGGCTGAAACTCGAAACAATTAAACAACAAATAACCAGAGGAACACGTAACAATAGTGGAAGCATCGCAATCTACCAAAGGAGCACGAAACAAACTCAGAAGTCAAAACACAAACCAGATTCGTGGTTGAGCTTTCTGGTCCGTAGGACAATATGAGCGGCACTCGTGAGATAGAAGTCAAACGGACAAAAACTCAGTCAACGAGCACACGCCGATGAGCACGCGCACAGTCGAGATCGCGTACTGATTCGCCGATATTTAAGTGTTCATTTTAAATGCCTTTGAATTACACGTGAAACAGGAGTGCTCGAAGAATTCGGCTCAAAAGCGCACTACTTGGGCCGCACAACCTGTGCTCAAACGGCACCATTCGTCTTTACTACAGTGTGGTCATTACTTAGTCATTACAAGAGCAACAGGAGTGTTCTGTTAGCACCTTATGGCACCACGGGCAACGTGTTTCATGAGAAGAAATGTTGCGGATGACACAATACCTGTAAATGAAATGGCCTACGGGTATTTATAGAGCGCGGGACGTAAGTCTACCTCAAAGGGCGCCTCATGCCACCGCCGTTAATAAGATCGCGTGCAGTTTTACTGCTAGTTTGGGGTCGTGCAATACCTAGTAGTGACACGCCAACGCACGTCGGTACGATGCTCATTCACAGGACCGGACATTTAATCGAACGTCGCTTCGTAGGAAACCGTTTCGTCGAAGTCGCTTCGTCAAAAGCCGTTTCGTCGAACGCCGTTTCATTGAACACCGTTCTGTCGAACGCCGTCTCATCAAAGACGTAGCATCGAATTCCGTTTCATCGAACGTCGTTGCATCGAATACCATTTCATTAAAACTAGGGTTGTGCGAACAGTCGTTCGAATCGAATAGCGCTGCGCCATTCATAGTTTTGACAATGCAAGGGATATCCAAAACGGCCGGTTTTCTCAGCAGTGCAGAAGCTAGGGAAGACGCTGCGCTATTCGATTCGAACCACTATTCCCACAGCACTAATTAAAACCATTTTGTAAAACGACATTTCATTAAACGGTTTGCTAGAAATAGAATAGCTCGCACATCCGGAATTTCTTTACTTAAATTGCATGAGTTCCGCAACCACGGAAGTACTGTACGTTTACCTGTGCTGATTACGACAAACACTCGGCAGGTAGAGCAACAAAGCCGCAACTTTAACTACGTTACAGTGATCACGCGGAAATCTTTCATACCCTCAGGTTGCTAAGCGCAATGCGCTGGTTTCCTGATTTGCCACCTAAATCCTCTTCGGTTCCCGACCGCGTGTTCTATATCGTTATTTATACGCTCGGTATCATTCCCTGTTTCGAAAGTTGACGACGTTTTCTGGTTTCCATGTTGAGAATGTTGTCTTTTGTTTCAAGTAAATTCCAAACCTCAGGAGGTAAATTTTGAAGAAAATTTCAAGTAAGGCTGTACATTTGATCGATTAAACTCACCGATCAATAGATGAATGCCTTAATCCCGAATAAGGCATTTAACAGTTAGATCAGCAAAATTTTGACGGACGGAAAGAAAGTAAAATTAAATGCTTCCACCTCGCAGACGTGGGCGAGTACACCTGTATGAAAAGCAAACATTTCGGTAAAATTTTCAACTAAATTAAAATGTAGGGGCGAGATTTGGAACGCCAGTCAACTGCATAAGTTTGGACGTGTCCCAGCCACCTGAATGCCGTGCGAGTGTCCGTTGACTTCAGCAGAGATGGTTTGTGAACAATCACAGCAGGTCGCTCTTGCCGGAGAATATGAACGAAGCTCTTCGCCTCATGCAGCTGAAGTAAGAACCTGTGAGTGCGAGTTTCTTTGAACTGTTTTCCACTACACATCGAGTGGCTCATACTAGAAATTCTATATTGCACAGTTTATCACACCCCCCCCCCACAAAAAAAAATTACATATTTTTTAAAAAAGTAATATGCATGGAAATCAAGGAGACCGATTAATCGATTAAACAATCGACTAAAGGGGGCAATTAATAGGGTTAGAGATTTAAATCGACATCAGCCCTAAACATTTCTTTTTGTGTCATGTCAGGCTTTCCACCGTGAATGGCTATAAGCTCTCCCGCCCAATTTGTATTTCTTCATTGTAGTTCTCTGGTGCGAAGACGACAACCTATCAGATCTATGTCAAAAGCTACGCGATCTAACAGGAAGTCAGTAGGCGTCCACTTTAAAGGGGCGATGCAACAATTTTTGAAATTTGCGCAAATACCGCATAAAACGGATCCCTGGCGTTAATGACCATGAAACACGCGTTCGTTTTTCACCCCACGCAATATAAGTCGTGAAAAAGTTAGAAAAAACGAGCACCGTTCACCCCTCGGCTCGCAGCCAGAACAAGCGGCCCACGTGATCTGGAGCCGACTATATGCCGCCAATGTTGATCATGGCCACGCGCTGGTGTCGGCTTAAAGCACAGGACACGCGCTGGGTTTCCCATATTGTTATGGCTCGGCTATTGTTGTCGTTGCAGCGATTGGACACTGGCCACATCCGAATGCTTTTCGAGCTAGTAATTATCACGAGCCCAAATCGAGTGCCCACGCAATGCTCGGGTCGGATCTATGAACCATGTTCAAATATCGTCATATGGGTGTACTGCGGTCCCCATGTTACGTCATCAAATTTTACCAAAGGAGAGATTGCATAAGTGATCGCTTTATCGTGAAATTACACCGCAACAAAGGGGTTTCTTGGCCGGTGGCGTTGCGTGCGAGTATCCTTGAGTCCCACTGGTACGAGTAAGCTCGTGTAAAGTGAAAAACATTCCAATTGAATATCGTTGCACAGCTCCTTCAGGGACACAAAGAAGGAAGGGGCGATAAAAAGCGAGAGTCGTCATCGCTTGGCAAAATACCTGCGCGTATGTACGCATATGTACGAGTTTACATAAAATAAATATAGGAATTAAAAAAATTTAACGAAACAGCTGTAAGCAGTGCAATGAAACGGCGTTCTATGAAACGGCATTTGATGAAGCAACGTTCGATGAAAAGGCGTTGGGTGAAATATCCGAGAACCATTCATCCGAGATCAAAACAAGTACGATTAAGAGGTTCCACAGCTCGAGCTTTCGCTCCCCAGGCTATTATACTTCGTCTCACCCTACGATGGACTAAAGGCAAAAGCTACGGACCGCCAGATCTAATCACGAGCCACTTAGAAATTGCGTGGTATTGTGCTTTGATACACGTATCAGGGCCCGCGTCTGGGATCACAGATGTGAATGGGCGGACAGTGGTTCGAATCGAATAGCAGTGAGTGACTCAACAACGTTACATAGCAAAAAAGCCACGACGTACAGGCAGTTTGCAGTGTCGAAGCTATAGAAATGATGCGGTGTTTTTGGGTTCGGAGCATTATTCGTTCACCCCAATCGATGCCAGGCATGTCATAGTTTAGCGTAGAACGTGATTGGACCTGGCGGCCCGTGACTTTGGCCTTTAGTCCATCGTAGGATGAGACCAAGTATATGAGCTTTTTTAGCTATGAATATTTTTGTTTCACTTTGGCGTTGAACTAATGCATGAGTTGGAATTAAGTATGTAAATGGCGTCCCGACAAAAGCGCAAAAAATTTTCTTTTAAACAATTTTTTTTTTTTGGGGGGGGGGGGGCGACGTTTAGACGAGTTCTGTCTATATTATGTATACTATATCAGGCTCGGGGAACAAGAGATAAGGGAATGATCGCGATGGTACGTGGAATAACAAACAAAAATATGTTAAAAAAACTTTTTAGCTATTGTTTTTAGGGGTCATGTTGCAATTGCAGTATTGACTGCAATAAACTATCAAATGCCTGACCAATCGAAAGAATTTGCGAAACTTCATTAGTTTTGATAATCACTTCTCAATTTTCACGCTTATTTTTTTAGCTCTACCTAAATATCGCGCGTAAAAAAAGCGCCGCAAACACTGCCCACAGTGACGCTTTGAAGAGTGACGTACGTAGATGTTTGAGTCGCGTCGTCACTCGTGTTGTTGGCACACCCACCAAGGACACGCTGCCAAGATATTGACGACATGGTCGGAACAAGTACGTCACTCTTTCAAGCCTCACTGCAAGCACAACCTGCGGCATTTTCTTTAACGCAATTTTAAAATTGCGTTAGGAAAACGTGAAAATTGATCAGTTATCTCAAGAACAAAATAAAAGAACATTTTCAGAAATTCTTTCAATTGGTCTTTCCTCTAGTAGTAATTACCGCCAAGACTTCGATTGCAACATGACTCCTAAAGCCAATATATGAAGGGTGTATTAACGAATGTTAATTAATTGGCATCATGACGATTATTCATGCATCTAATGTTCACCGAGCCTGATAAATTAAATGGTAGTTGAAAACGGCACTCGCCTAGCTCTTTTTTGTAAAGCCGCTCAAGTTTTAATTAAGCACCCTGTACGTCGAAGGCAGACGGCTGTAGTTTTACGACCCTCGAGCGCTCAAACATAAATTATTACAGTCAGTGTGCACGTAAGAGCCCGGCGCGAGCCGCTGTCCTCTCTCGGGGATGATGACACTACAGAATAAGACGTAGTCGACACAATCGTAAGGTTGGTCCCTCACAGCCCTCCTTCCCCGGCGGAAGAAACAGGATCAGATGTAATGCATGGTGGAGTGTGAGAAAGCTAATTGCGTATACGGTACGGAGCATTACCAAAAAAAAAAAAAGGCACGCAAACAAGCACTGTTGTGGCTTTCGGCTGCTTTTATGCGAGACGCAGCCAGAAGTGTAGTGTTCGGGAGGAAGCGATTCAGGCGAAAACATACTTTTGAATGCGGTTCACACGAACGTAGTCGTCATGTCGAAAGTGGCCCTCACGAGGTGGCAAAAGGGCTTTCCGCGTGCTGGGTCCCGGGAGTCAGCTGTCGGCTCACGCAATATGGCCCTATATCTTTGCGCGGAAACCTATCTAGTATTTCTTGAACATAGCGCGCGGGGACGTCAGAACGCCGAACTCTGATTGGAACGATTAGTGGGTAGACCTAAAGCTAGCTGCTTTTGTCACCACTGCACTCGTCGAACACGCTTGAGACGCGAGAGCCAAACACCAGGCGTTGGCGTTCCGCGTTCTAACGCGTTCGACGATTGCAGTGGAGGCAGAGGCTGCTAGCTTGAGGTCAACCCACTAGCTGATCGAATCAGAGCTCAGCATTCTGACGTCGCTCTCGTCTTCTCCTCTCCTCGCCTTCTCTGCAGATAGGCGTCTCCACTCACGCAGGGTCTCCGGGCACGAAGATTCGTGACGAGTCTTGGCTGAGAAGTGTTGGTAATCAGTGCCCAGTCGTGCAAGCTGGCAGAAATTTTGCTCGAGGCATGTATAGGACAATATCATGTCGTCCCTAGCAGTCCTTATACATTGAAATAAAATGTTGATAGTACAGGATGCCCGTAAAAAAGAAAGAAGGAGAAAACCCGTTGCTGCTTTGTTGCGTTATACGCGAACGTGAAAAAGGGCAGAATGTGTTTCCGCAATTCGACAATGAGAGGCCCATCACTATCACATCCGCGAAAATTCGATGTACTTTTCAACTTGATAGGAGGATGAGTTGTGACGAGCGACGTTGAAAAAACAACCTCAATGGTTTCAGATCAGAATTGGCTGCCCGCTTAAAATAACTTTTGATGAACCGTTCTATAATAAAATGGTAGCAATCAAAACTTTGGCGACAGCTTCAGCGGACGAATTTAAGAGCGGCGCTGTTCCAGTGTATTGGGCGAAGCGATCGACTGCAGTGACGCCAGTCCAAAGATATTTTTATGAGAATATCGGGTATAGACCAAAAATGACAATGCCAAATCCTTCTAATGAAAGATTTGAACCAAATGTTGACCGTAAAATTCCTACCGGCTCACTGGCAGGAGGCCGTCACATACCTTTCGACCGCCTCGAAGCGGCGGGGCGCGGACAGTGATTGCCAGCGGCGGAGTTCAGATTGCTGGTACGACTTTAATAAACACAGAGGTAACAAACCATCACTTGCGCAGTCGTTGCCTAATCTCTTCTTGCCTTATTGCACGGGAAAACGCCGGTGGAATGCAGTGTAAAAAGGTAAACAATCATTGGCTGCAGAATGAACAGGCCTAACCTTGCGTCTGCCTCCGACTTTTCTGTCGTTCTTTTTCTCGTTCTTCCTCTCACGATCACAGATGTCAGCGCTTACGATTTACCACGCTCCACAGTTCCGGCTTTGTATCCCTGATCTACGCGAGTTAGAAGCGTTCGAGCCGTCACAACCCCGCGTAAATAACCGACGCACCCGAACAGATTCAACTCGACGACCAGACCGTGGCCCGACCGGCCCGCCGACCTCTCCAACCTCACCGCGCATGAGCACTGCTGATTTAGAAGGAAATCATGTGGGCCGCTCTGTCAACTTCCGGAGAGATCTGTGAAATCCCGCAGAGCAAGTTCGGCGGGGTTTGAGGCGCTCCGTGGAGCGGGAGCTGCCACAGATCTACGAGCGGAAGATGGCCAACTGGAGCCAGATCTGCGAGCGGAATATGCGCGCTCCAAATGGAGCGCTTTTGGAGCGCTCGAGATCTGCGAGCGGAATTCACCATAAGAGCGAACAACCAGAGGGAAAACTGGCCCTCTATCCCGAAAACAAGGTCATCTTTTCATGCGAGAAGGGAAGGTCGGGGGCACCCTCTTCTGAGCTAGCAAGGCGCTCCTAACTGGGCTTTGCTTGTGGGCGATGTCGAGGGTAATCGTAAGCGGGTTTTGTGGGTCCATGTGTCTATTTTTCGCTGCCTGAACTCGTGATACGTGCGAACAGCCCAAAGAAAAATCTTCAGAGTTCCAAAATAGCTAAATTTTGGCTTTGGATTGTAGATTAAAGTGGATTTTGGATTGTAAAATAGGGTTGCCAAACTCGCGTCTCAAAATATCACGCGTGATCGCCGAAAACCGCCAAACGCGTCTCGATGTCGATGTCGCTAGCCAACCGCATCCGCAACCACTTCGCAAACGGAACCGCCAGTCGGAATGTGCCATGAGTGCCCCTTTCCAGCGAAATACGTCTGCGTGTGCTGCACATGGGGTGGCGCGTGAATACGTGCTTGTGCGTGTCTTCGTGCACGTGTGCGTTCGCCCGTGAATACATGCATGTGTGTTTTCGCGTGTGCGTGCATCTGTGTGCGTGCTGCGTGTGTACGTGCATGATAATGCGAGCTCGTGTTCGCGAGTGTGTGCGAGCTTGTTAGTGTGTGCATGTGCGCGCGCCGTGCGTGCACGCGCAGTGCGTGCATGTGGGCATGGGTAGACGCGTGGGCATGCCCGCACGTGTGTGTTTGTGCGCGCGTGTTCGTGTGTGTGTCGGCTTGTGCGTGAGTGCATGCCTGCGCACGTGGGCATGCAGTTGGGTGTATAGAGCGCACGTGCATGGTGTGTGTGTGTGCACGCACGTGAGTGTCTCTCCACGTATGCGTTTATGTGTGCGTGGGCAGTCGCGTGTGTGCATGAAAATTCGCGCAAGTGCAAGCCTGCGATAGTGCGCGCGCGTGCACGAGTGCGCGTACATGTGCGGGCATACATATTCGTTTCTTTAGCGCGCATCGGTCTGTGTGTGCGCACGCGCGTATGATTGTGGATTGTACTGCTAGTTTTGTTTCTGTATCAACTAATATTAAAAATTGAAATTAATAGTGCTTAGTTTCAATTCTGCCACTGGAAGTTACGAAACGGCAATAAACACTCTCTGAAGTGAGTAGTGGTTTTGTTTTAAATTTCATGGGACAGTTTTCGTTCTTCATATTTTTGTCACCTAAGCAATAACGAACCTCGCACAGCAAAATAAAAGGCAGAAGTCATGGGATATTGCTAAAAATACGCCGACATCATTGAACGAGATATCGCCGAGTTCGCGCGTGTTGAGACACATGTTTGCGCGAAAGCCGCTTATTTGCGTCTTCTTATACAAGCTATGTCATCAATCCATATGTTGTTCACTCACATACTCCGCACGAACGGTTAATACTTCCTAGAAAAAAAAGCAACACAAGTGCTCTCACGAAAAGAACCACGTTCACATATGAAATAGTTCAGCCTGCATTGGTGAGATCTAATAAGACTAAATATTTCTTAGAAGGGAAAGGAGGCGTCAGTGGAGGCTGCAGTAACAAGGCGGTTCGACAGGTTATCGACCAGGAAACTATTTCAAAAAGGATGCTGAGAACGGTTGTGATAATCCAGCGGCATCTGTACACAGGTAAGGTGATCCTCTTCAACATCGCAGTTGCTAACTCTCAGACATTGAAACTGTTGGCGTACACGTGAGGAAACGAGCATCAACTTTGTGCCTATAATATGGTAAATGAAAGACAGTCACGCGCAAAGCTTCTAAATTGAAAACATCCGCGCGTGAGCCTTTTGGTGACTAGATGATTCGGTGGCGCCTTCTTATGATTCCTGTCCCTGACGTCGTGACCAAAATTATTAGTGGCCAGTTACAAGTTCGATTGTGCGTAGAAAGCGCTGTGGATGCCTAGTCATCACGTTCCTAAATCAATACCCTCAAAGTTCGGAGCATTAGTTTGCTCTTATTTCCGTTGAAAAAAGCACAAATGATTTTACTCAAAACATCTTAGAAAGCGTTTGGCCAATCATGGAAGGCCAATCACAGCGACGCTTTTGGTCGCTCACGTCACCAGTACCCTATCACACAAGTTGTATGTAGTGCTGGCAAGGGCGCCAGCGCGTGGTTCTGAACAAGTTTTTGATGCACGATCGCTCGTGCACAAAAATCATTCTGCAGAGCCACATTCTACATAGCCTCCTTGATTCGAAAAAGCCTGTCCAATCGCGAAAAGGGGCGCTGTAAAGGGGAAAGGAGATCAGAGAAGAGGGTGTGCGCAGGGTCTCTCTCGCATTGCAAAACATATGCGTTTAAAAGAAAATCTGAGATTGGGACAAAAGAAAAAAAGAAACAAAAAACAACAGCACGACACAGAATCATTGTTCCAATCTCAGGTTTTCTTTCAAAGATGTTCCCTCACCAGCTGGGCTGCGTACTCTCCCTCCTTTCTAAACAAATGGCCCAAATCTAAAATCCCCCCCAGCAAAAAAAAAAAAACGAGCTCCTTTTTTTTTTTTTCAGGGAAGGAATTATGTGCATTCACCCTCCTCTATCCCGCTCCTCTGCCGTTTTTCCACGCTCCAGCAGCCTCCATTCTTTTTTTATCCGTTGCGGCTTTTTGTTGTTTCGCGGAGAGGCCACCGAGCGTATTGGTGGCACTGTCTAAACGGTTACCATAGAGTAGTTTTATGTGCTCCACATGCGGAGCGAGAGTGCCGCAATGGTGCTCCCAGGGCGGCCATGTTGGATCCAAAGCTGCACTGCGGGAAGCTACCGTCGTTTCTGCAGCACAGCCGGAGGCGCGGATGGCGTGGCTGTGAGGTGGCGTGCTGCGGCGTGCGGAGCAGTGAAGATATAGTGCGGCGGACACGCCGCGCGTGTGCGGTCGTCCCGTCATTTGTTTTCTGTTTCTCTCCATGCCCTCGGTAGAACAAAGTAGCCGAAAAAACGCCTACCCCTCGCAAGCCGTAGCTGCGCTTTGTTGTCTGGTCCGATGTGCCCGGATGTGACGGTCGCGTATCACGCAGCGAGCGACGCAGACTGCGCAGACTCGAGCAACGCCATCGTCCTCGGTGTCGTCCGCTTTCCAGACTTTGGAAACATGTTTTAAAAATATTAACAATAAAACAATTAAAAACGTTATAAAACAACGCGATTGTAGTTCACCCAGTGGCTACACATAATGTTCAATGGCCAAGGAACCTTACTGTTTGTTTAGTTTTAGTGTAGGATGTATATTTCGCAAATGCAAAGCGAGAAACATGCCCCTCCCGAAACTCGGCGCCCGCAAGGTTGCTTTCCCTCATAAATTTTGGATCCACTCGGCGCACGTGACCGCTTCTCCGATAATATGAAGTTGGTGGTGCAATGAAAAGAAACACGATAATCTGGCTCTGCAAGCAGAGTTTATACACTTACTCTAGTTTACCACAGAAGTGGCTCTGCGCTACCATATTCGTAACCGTTCGACGCGGCTCTTCGCTTTTTCCCGGCGCGTCCGCGCGCTCAATGGCTCCGCCGTTGAATTCAGGCTTTCTATCGGGTGTCCTAAATAGCGGCCAGACTCTTTAAATCGACCGAAAAATTCGGTTTCTTAACCAATCGCGCTACGATTTTGTGCTGCGCTACTTGCAGATGGTGCACTGTTGAGGAAAGAACCCGAGCGCGTCCGTTTCGTTGGTGGCCGTTTTATTCTCTCGTGCTCCGATCGTCTGCCGTCCGTGGTCTCGTGTTTCCTGTCTTCTCTCTTCTTTCTTCTGGTGGATTCCTGTAATCTACAACAACTTCCCGCGCCGGCCGAAGAAATGAGAGACAAGACAATACACGAGGGGTCAGTGACAGTACTGTGAAAACACAAAAATGCAAAAAAAGGGAGGCAAAAAAGGGGACGCAACTTGCTGTTATGCCGAATCAGTGGGCTTCGATCCTTCTCTTGACGAGTTTGCTTCAAGGAGATAAAGTCCTTGAATGGGACGGTGTATTTCTTGCCCGTTCGCAAGGCGCAGTGTGCATGCTCTTGGTATTCCATCTCTCCCCGAGACGGTGTCTGTTACACGCCCGAGTTTCCATGTAAGGGGCGGCGAGTTGTCCTCTACGACGACAACATCTCCTGGATTGACCCGTGGTAATAACCGTGGCTGACTCTTATGTGCGGAGTCCAGAAGCAGTAGGTACTCGTGTTTCCAGCGTTTCCAGAATTGCATTATTAATCGCTGGCGATACAGAGCACGACGCCGTAGTTCAGCGGCAGTCGATGTTTGCGGTACGATTTCTGCTCCATGAGGTATACTTAGGAGTCGCTTGGCTACGAGAAAATGTGATGGTGTCAAGGGCTCTAATTCTTCCGGATCATTACTGATGTGGGTAAGTGGACGGCAGTTTACGGTGGCTTCTACTTCATGAAGTACGGTGGTAAGTTCTTCAAAGGCTAAGCTGCTGCGTCCAAGAGTTCTCTTCAGCACGTTTTTTACGGTCCGAATTATCCTTTCCCACCATCCGCCCCACCAGGGTGCTCGCTCCACATTGAATCTCCACTGAATACGGAGTCCGCTGGAGTAGTCCTGTACGCCATCTGTGTGAAGCATCTTTAAGACTCTGGCTGCGTGATGGAAAGTTTGGGCGTTGTCCGAGTAAACAACAGATGGTACTCCGCGCCGAGACACGAAGCGTCGTAAGGCGAGAAGAAATCTATCTGCGGACATGTTGGAGACAAGTTCTAGATGCACGGCGCGTGTTACAGCACAAGAAAAAATAACAATGTAGGCCTTTTCTGACGGTGCTGCACGCACGTACAGAGGTCCACAGAAGTCGACACCGACAACATTAAAAGGGCTCGTTTCTGTTATACGTTCTCGTGGTAGCGAAGCCATGGGTGCTTCCTCTGGTTGGAGTCGCCTACGTCGACAAGGGAGACAGGTGTGCTGCACTCTCTTCACTGTCTGGCGCCCTCTTAAAATCCAGTACCTCTGTCGTAGTTCCGTGAGTGTGTCTTGGACTCCTCCGTGTAGTAGTCGGACATGTGTGGCCAGTACAAGAAGCTCTGTGAATCTGTGGTTACTCGGGAGTAAAATCGGGTGTTTCACCTCATCCGGAACGTCCAGTTGCTGCAAGCGACCTCCAACACGTATCAGTCCATCGTCGTCGAGGAATGGATGGAGGCTTGCAATACTAGTAGTGAAGGGCACCCTTCCTCCCGACTGTAGTGCTGCAACTTCGATTGGAAATTCCATTCTTTGTACCGTTCGTGTCCAGTAGACTTCTGCTTGAACCAATTCTGTAGCTGCTAATGGGCCTGATAATGGTGGAAGCGGTGAGGCATTATTCACAAATCTTCGTACCCATGCAGTAATGCGCAGAACGCGCGTCAAGCTACTCTGTTTCATTAGGTCGAGTAGTGAAGTGTGGTCCGGTGTAACCACGGGACAAGTGGTTGTCGGGCGCCTTGACTCTTGCATCGGGAGACCTTTTGGATCTCGCTTTAATTGCTTGGAGGGCCACGTTCCCTCGCCTTCTGCGAGCCAATGAGGCCCATTCCACCATAAGGTGCTACGTTGTAGTATCGGTGCTGGGACGGCACAAGTCAACAGGTCCGCTGGATTGTCCTTGCTGGGACAGTGATACCACTGAAAGCTGTCCGTTAGACGCCTGATCTCTACTATCCTGTTGCTGATGAAAGGCTGCCATCGACTTGGGTCGCCGGCAATCCAATGGAGAGCAATCTCAGAGTCTGTCCAGAAGTACGCTTGGACGTGTTCGAGTCCAGGAACTTTGCGCACATAGTTGAGTAGTCGTGCTCCTAGAAGGCATGCAATAAGTTCGAGTCGCGGTAGTGAATGCGGTTTCAGAGGGGCAACTCGACCTTTAGCGATCAGGATCTGTGTTGTGAACGACCCATTCGAAAGTGCAGCCCGCAGGTATATCACGGTTCCATAGGCACGTGGGCTGGCGTCTGTAAACACATGCAGCTGAATCGATAGGGTCTGCATCAGCTTGAGGAGGAATCACGTACCGAGGAATTCGGAGCGATGAAAGTGAAACTAGATCCGAACACCAAGAATTCCATACCGCAAGCTCTTCAGCGGAAACGCCTTCGTCCCAGGAACACTTTCGTACCCAGAGTGCTTGAAACAAGAGCTTGGCTTGAGTCGTAAATGGTACCAGGTAACCAAATGGGTCGAAGATCCGGGCGAATGCCTGAAGAATGGTTCGCTTTGTGGCTGATTGCGTTGTCAAGTAAGTTGTCACATTTTGTGTACTGAGAATGATCTCGTCTTTAGTGCGGTCCCACATAATTCCGAGCACTTTCAGCTGATCAGTCTCACCTTCAGCGGCATTTTCATACGAAATTTCGTCACGCTTGAACTGGTTTTGTAAAGAGGACAGATTGGACGACCATTTTCGTAGGTCCATTCCAGCCTCTGTTATTATGGACCGTGTCTGCTGGTAAGCCTGTAAGGCGTCGTCCTCCGACGAGCATCCCAGCACGAGATCGTCAACATAAAAGGATTGCATCAAGCGATCCACCATGTCAGGATAACGTCCTCTCATGGACATAAGGTGATGGCGTAACGTTGCTGCAAGCAGGAACGGGCTTGACGATGCTCCGAAAGGGACACGTGTCATGCGCCATTCCACAACATTGGGCGTGTTGATTGTCTTGCATGGGAGTTGGTCTACCCATAGGAAACGAAGAGCGTCACGATCGGAGGGTCGAATGCCATCTACGGCGCGTTTAGCGTGGTCTGTTAAGTACGTCATGAGATATTTGAATTTTTCTATTGGTGGGAGATCGGGGTTGGCGTGGATGGTAACATTAAAATGGTCCCAAAAGCCCTGCCAGTCGTGGAGGTTACCGGAAAACGTGGGGACTTGCAGTTTTGGAAGGGCGACGGTCCGGTGACTCCTTACTATTGTTGCGGTTGATGGAGGGTTGACGGAGGTGCCTCCAGAAGCCGAGGTTGAGCGTTGGCGGCGAAAGTGTCGAGGGTGTAGTGGAGACGCGTGAGAGAGTGCTGATGCGTAGCCGGTATTCTTCTGCACCTCCACTTCGTCCTCCAAGGCGTCGTCCGTGATGGCCGCGAGTATGTCCCTGTCGAGGTCGTTGAGTGCGGCTTGTTTTTGCGTGAGGTATTCAAGTGGGATTCGCAGTTGGACTTCAGTGGAATCCGGGTTTTCCAGGAGAGCGTCGATTTGGGCGAGAGTGCGAGAGACGGCGGAGCGGACAACGCCACGGGTTCTGCGGAGGCGGTCCATGGCTTCTCAAGGGGTTTCGGCACCAAATTATGTTGAGGAAAGAACCCGAGCGCGTCCGTTTCGTTGGTGGCCGTTTTATTCTCTCGTGCTCCGATCGTCTGCCGTCCGTGGTCTCGTGTTTCCTGTCTTCTCTCTCTTCTTTCCTCTGGTGGATTCCTGTAATCTACAACAGTGCATTTTGTTTGTAAAATTTGCACCTGACAAAAAAGTAAAAAAAAAAGAAAAGGCTTAGCTCCTGTGGAACCGCAGAGTAGTCAAAGGTCTTCAAGAATAGGGAACCATATTGTTTGAAAGACCAGTGGCTGCACTAGTATGCGGCAAACACATCAAAACCACTAATGTGATGATCTAAATGAATAAATAAAACTTCCGACAAAATTGGTGCTATCTAAAAGCCAATACACACTCCTTCCTTCTGAACGAACAGTTCCCCTTCATAATTAACAACCGTAGAGCTCAAGTTGTACTCCTGGATACTCCATGAAGCTCTGGACATCAATTCCAGATGCGGGTTGGAAATTTATCAAGGTTTGTTCACACTTATTAGTAGCTCAACCTGTTCCATGGAATAGTACAAATCTTTGTTTAAACACTGCAGGGTTTTCCATGATAAGGAGTTAAGAACTGAATCAACAGATAAGATTTTCTAAAAAACAAAGGGATTATTCATCTCATCTCCCCCAGATATTTATGCACATGTTTCCTTACTGCATTTTTACATTGCCAGAGAGTCTAAATTTGTTTTGCCTCGATCTGTTACCATGCTTTTGTTGCAATCTCTCTTTGATGTTATGTTGTTCCCCTCCTACAGCGGCCTGATTATATCACAGCACAGGAAAGTTGTTTCGTAAACTTTTCACGCTTCCGTTTTTTCTTCCTTTTTGGCGTTTTTAAACATGGTATCTTGGCATATTTTTGTAGCATTCTATTCACTAAGATATGTATTATTATTAAATTATTATAAAAACAAATACCTGCTGTTTCTTATCAACTGTAGGTACTGAAGTGTCACTCCGATATACCCTGCATATCGTGGCATCATGCACCGATAAATGACAGCTTCAAACAGTTGTAGTGGCTTTCAGGAGCCGCAAAGAAGTTGCGGCCGGGTTCTGTTTAGAAGTTTCTCGGAGGATAAAACACCTGTAATAGAAGTCAAGTGGGTACGCGTGCCTTTGTGTTTATTGTGTTGGTACCGCTTAACTTTGCGAACGCGCTAACCCCTAACGTTCGGTTATAAAAAAGAAATTACGTAGTCAAATCCACGTTCACCTGAAAATAATCGCACAAGTAGTTTCTTGGAAGTGAAGATTTTGAACGTGCTAGGAATTTTATGTTTTTGCTAAGAATGTTCTTCTTTTCTAGCCACCAGTGAAAAAACCGCGCTGCTTTCAGATACCATGGAGCGAAAAAGGCGATGAATTTCGCCCAGCGGGGTTGGCCCTGTGCGTGTCGTCAGATGAGTGGGTGTTGCGCCGCGCGCAAAGCGAACGCACCGCCGGGCGAAGTTGGTCGGTTCTTCGCCGCCTATTCGCTCACTGGAGCTGAGCCTTTATGATGCGCGTTAAACAAGCACGAATCGCAGGACTGTTTTTGCCCGTTCAATTGTCAAATGTCCCTTTCTAGCCCGCCATAATCATGATGACAGCGACCCACAAGTCAGAGAGCATGGAACCGCTCTCGGCCACCCGTTTCAAACTAAATTGGAGCGCAGCGAGACGATCCGATGGAAGCAGCGCCGCATCCATACGACGTCTTTGTGCGTTTCCTATCACTGGCGAAACTAATCAGACACACAAGGAAGCGCAGGATCATGGCGCAATCACTACGACTGATTGGTCTTGCCGGAGATCAAAAACGCAGCCGGTGATCCGGTAATCACCGGTTGCGTGATCAAAAACTATTCTTGGTTCGACGCGCGAATGAAGCTGCAGGAAATTCGCCCGGCTGATGCGCCGCAGGTTCCGATACTCCTTCGGGTTTGTGTTAAAAAGCTTTTGTCGAAACTCGTCTATTTTTTTTATAGCACGCCACTGTTCCTGCTGCACGTCCATTTAACCTCTCAACCCGCGAGAACTTTCTTCCGGTTGTGGTGTACTGAACTGCTGTGCGCGAGCGCGCGGTGAGTGAAGGCGTCTCCAAAACGCTCCTTCGCGAGGAAAGCGGTTGCTTCTACGCCGAAGCCTCCTCCAGCAAGATCGTGCTTGTGTCTTGTGTCGGTAAAGCTAGTAACGAGACAGAACCTTATCACGGTGTTCTATCTCGCTCGGTACATAACAGTAACACGCAGCTATCTTTTTTTTTGCGCTGTAGCCTGGCGATTGTACCAGCAAACGTTGCTTTCGCTCTTGGACAACGGTGCCAGAGTACAACGTAGGCGTTTTGCGGCACTGGGGTGTCGAACAGGCTCGGTCCTTTCTCGCTGTCGTTGTCTGCTCGTCGTGTCCTCCGTGTGGATGAGACGGACGATCCGCGGAACTCTCGTCACATGATCGAGTCCGTCCGCGGGTCAGTCCATCGTGTGAATCAGTGACTCTGCTTGATTAGCATCGTGAGAGGTCGTCTGAGCCCGGACTCAGTGTGAACTGGAGTATTGCCGACAATACACGTGCTTGCCATTGCCTATGCGCCAGAATTTTGTCTTCCTCAAACCTGCGGCGTCACTCCAGGCGGGGCCGCCAAGAATGTCGATCGCCTCTCTAGTACGCTTCCAAGTGCGCCTCTTGTGTGAGCCCCTTTTGCTGCGCGAAGGAAAGCGCACGAGGACGGTGCGCGGACCTGTCTTGCGGGGTGCCGCTCGTGCCGCGAAGAGGCGGCTCACGTTGTCGCGGAGTTTAATGCGATTAGGCGGGATCTCTCGGCCGGACTCGGAGGACCCGGCGCCTCCCCTGCTCTCTCCGCCGAAAGAGCCGCCCCCCCCCCTCCCCGGTCGGGGAGTGCCGCGTTGTTAGCTTAAAAGCTGAACGACGTAAATCGTTAGCGACGGGATGAACTCGTCTTCGACCTTTCTTTCTTTTTCGCGTTTTAAAAGGACGCGAGTGGCGAAGTTACAGTTGACGACGAATACTTGTTGACGGCGCCTTCCCAGAACTTCTGATACAATTAGGCGTTTGAGACGATCTTCAGGGCGTCGGAAACAGTCGGAACGAGCCCGGTAGGCAGTAGCGCCATTGCGACGCCTCCTTACTTCGGAGAGTGGATGGACACTACCTGGGAGATGCGCGCGAAAGGCAAAGAGGAAATACATATCCACTAGCACGCGATTCTTTTTAACGCACTGGCACGTATAAAGGCTGAAGTCCATGGGACGAATATGCTGCGAATAAACGACGAATTTTTGCCCGGCGGCTTTTGCTCTGCGCGTGGAATAAACACAGTGACTGCTACGTCGCGCGCAAAGCGAGCGTGCCGTCGGGCGGCGTTCGCCAGTTATTCGTCGCAAAATTCGTCCCATGGAGTTCAGCCTTAGCGAAACGTACCTAAGCACGTACCTGTAGGCGCTGGAAGTGCTTGGACCGCAAGCACATACTCGCACTCCCTGCTACGAGGGAACGCTGACCTGTGCTTACTCGAGTGCGCCGTTGCTTCGCTCGATGAGCTATAAAAGGGAACTATGCGAGAGTTTTGCTTCCCTCGGAGTTTAGTTTTGTACTAAAGGAAAACAAGAAACGCAGACCTAAATGTCGGAAGAAATAAAATCCTGGCTTCTATCTCCTTCTCAGAACCGTTGAACTCGTTTGTTACTAAACGTTTTTCATCGTCTTCTTAGCCCATTTGAGAACGCCGCAAGTTCGAGTGTTTCGGCCTGGGCGACCTCGAGCACGTGATCTAGATGAACCAGATGCACTGTCAGTCGTTGTGCCGCGTTGTCCATCGTTGAGTGCTGCAAGAGCGGTTCCGGTGTTTGACGGGTATTCCTTTCAGTCAGCTGCCCTTTCGCTGAGAAAATAAAATACCTACAAAAACAAAAGCGAGACAAAGCCACTGAGAGCAAAACAAACTAAAATAAGTCTGTCACGACATGCCGGCCTGCTCTAACAAACGTGGCGCGAAAGCGAAGGGTGCTGTCAGAAATACACGGTCCATGCCAGGGATCCGGTCGGAGTCCATACATCCGTCAGAAAGTCGAGCCTTCGCGGGCTTCGGTCCTGAGACGCGGGGTCGTGCGGCCCCGTCTATTGAGCGGCGCACGTCCCCCAGCGCTCGCACCTGACCCCTGACACGTCGGTAAACGTGTTCACGTCCCCCGATGACGGAGAAATGGCAGCCTTTTGGCTTTTGTCAGTGCTTCGAACACATCTCCAACTCGTCTGTCGTATACCGTCCGTGCGCAGGAGTGACCTGGAAATGTCGGCAAAGTACGGTATCCGGGAGCCGCTGGATGCTTCAGGTAGTTTCGATCCTGGGGGTTGCTTGTAAGAGCTGCGGCGGGAAGACAGGCGGTTACGGATATCGCTGTGGAAGAGGGTTCACCAGCCGTGGCTCCGGAGTTTCTATCAACTGACCGGCTGTAACGTGTGCTACAGCCAGAACGGGCTTAGTGCCATTTTCAGCCACGTGCGCTGCTTTTCCCCCGCCAGGAATATGGAGAGCCGCGACCGCAGACATACTGTCGAGACCGGTTATAACGAAGTCAACGGAAATCCGAAATCAATTCGCTGTATTCGGTATTTTGTTATAACCGGGTTCGGTTATAACGAAGTGCAAAAGGGAATGGGAAATCGGGATCGCTTCGCCGTAACCACTATTTCGTTATTACCGACTTCCTTATAACCGGTCTAGACAGGAACACTAAACAGGGGAATGACGTACGACGAAGACTGGAGACCGCACTGAAGGTTTTGGCAAACGCCAGGATCACCAGTCAGATTCCTGGAGTTATGGGACTCCTGGGGTTCTCTCGCTTTCTAGCCAAGCCGGAAAGCCAAACGAATGTGGCATTGCAGTAGCAGAGGACAGAGCAGCTCCACTCGAGGTGCCCAAGGCACTAGGGCGCGGGCTACTCTCATAAATGTAAAGCCCAGTGCTTGCCACCCTCCGCGCTGGGCTATGATGTACATTGCGGCATAGAATCTACGGCGGATGGCGGGTCCTCTATTGTTCTAGCTCGAGTAAGAGTCTAAACGCTGCTCGTTTTTTAACTTTTTTTTGCTGATTGCTATGACTGGGAAAGAAAAACTAGTGGCCTCGTATGTTATGTATGTCAAGGATTAATTCTGAGCGGTATTTACTAAAAGTTTGAAAATCGTTTCATCGCCCTTTCAACATTCTCAGCCACCAATCCTTTCTTTTTTGTTTTATTGACAGGCTTTGTTTCTGATGAAGAATGACAATAAAAACTCTCGTCACTTAAGGCATAGCCTCCTCTATACTCACAAAGCCTGGCAGTTCGACGACGGAGCCGTAGAGGCGTCCGGTCGCAGATTTAGTGCTCGAGGATCTGGTAGCACAAAGCATTTCTCGGGGAGCCTGTGGTCAGCGTACAGTGTCTGCAGCAGCGAGGGCCCGAAACATGGTTTTCAAACCCAACGAGAAAAAAAATCGGTAGCGCGAAGTACGCGAGAAGCACGAACGGACATTCCATGGCTCGGAACAAGTGTCAGCATAGAGGAGGCTATGCTTAAAGAGGTATTACGGCGTTTTCTTTATACTCTCCTATTTGCTTCAAAATTTGCTAAACACACTGAAATAGTAACCCCAAAATTCTTTTTATTTCGTGGAGATATTTAACTTACAATTTTGGTCCTCACCGTGTTTTTCAAAGTGAAAGTTTCTACTACAAACAATAAATAAGTTACGTCAGCGGAAGGCACAGGTTATTTTTTTTCTTTTTTGGACTGCAGAGTTTGTTTTTAACTGATTGGAGGCAGTTTCATGGTGTAAAATGATTGCTTTGGAAGTTCGCTCCAGCACCGCGCAGCAGCACGAAACAAACTCTCGGCATTGTTCATTTTTAAGGCTCATTCACACTGCCCCATTTTCTTACGTTAAGTTACGTTACGTATAAGTCACAGAAACATTCGTGTCTCGAATGTCGCGTGTCATGCTTTCTCCTTAAATCTGGTAACCTCGCTTAATATGAAGCAGAGGTCCCGGTGACTGCAACTTAATATTTCGTAACGCAATTTAACGTAAAAAATGGGGCAGTGCGAACCAACCTTTAGACTGCCCCTCGACCTGCAAGCCTGCCTTGCCCTGACGTCATGACTCTGAAAAGTGCGGGTATATTTGAATTTTGCCTTCGGCGTCATTTTCGCTTGCCGATTTAAACAATAACTATTCTGAATTTCGCGATACTAAGTAGCCCACCGGAAAGGGTAAAGGCCGATGAGTCCGAAAATATAGTTAGTATGGGTATCAACAAAATGGCCGGAGAGGCCCTTTAAAGGGGCCCTACATTCAATTTTGGACACGTTTGAAATTTTCTCTGGAACTGACCTCCCATAGTCGGTTACAGGTCAACGGTAAAGTGGAAGCTCCTCCCACTTCTCTCCCCTTTGGCAGAGCGAATGCTGGGGAGGAGGCGGTCTCCTCTCCAGCGTTCGTTCTGCTAAAGTGGAAAGAGGGGGAGGAGCTTCCACTTTACTGTTGACCTGTCACCGACAATTGGGGAGGAGATTGAGGAGTGGCGCTCTTTAGCGGAACTCCTCAGGAACTAACGCTGTGTGCCAAACAAACCTTCCGACCGCGGTCGCCAGTGCATTCGCTGCCATGAAAGACGACGACGCGAGCCTCGTGAAAGCTGTGTAACTATATTTTTCCTCCTGAACGCACCTCCATAGAAAGCATTCACTGGACGACATATAAGTGGGTGCTGTTTAAAGCGCATGCTCAGGACGAGCTCACATCAACAGGCTGCTAAGACCGGCACTCTCGATGGTGCGGAATGCACGTTGCAAAATAACTGTGGAAGTTCTCCATCAGCACGCGCTCAGGATTCGCACACACAGATATAGCCGCCAGTGAATACTTTCTATAGATTGAAGCAGTATAGTTCCGTCTTGCGTTCAATGTCACCGAAGTCCTCTTGGAAGGCAAAACAAGCACATGAGTGGTTACGCGCCAGCCTACCCGCTAGCGGAGCGATCAGCTTGACGATCGACGAACCCAAATAACGCCTACCGACAAAACGCGAACAAAGGGAAGGTCGCGTGGTCTCCACCGGTAGAGATGCGTGACGTAGAGGAATGGCGGCGTCACTAGAGTGTCACGTGACCCCCGGTTGATTCTGTGCAGATAGCGAATCCCGTTTGCCACACAGCGACTGTTTATGGTGGTGACGATGATGATGAAACAGCGGCCCCTATAGTTCGATCTCGTCGCCTATACAACGTACACGCTAAGAAATGCCTGCGCGTCAACTTACCCGCAAAACACTCAAAGAGCCACTCTCTGCGATCTACGAAATCACCTCAGCGAATGATGAGGCCGAACACCCGTTTAGACCTCAGAAATAAGTCCGCGCTGTTGTATTTCACAATGAAAAGCGTCATGCTGGCATAGCGTAATGCCACAGTGCAGACTTCATTTTTAGGTCTAAACGCATGTTCCGCCTCATCATTCGCTGAGTTTGATTCGTAGATCACAGAGATTGGCTTTTTGAGTGTTTTGCGGGTAAGTAGACAAGCAGGCATTTCTTAGAGTGTCGTCACTCGGAGACACTTGTTTTTCAACAAATTAGCATTTCTACGTGACTGCGATGAAATAAATAAAACTACCTTTCCGTGGCGCGTCGTGTAGCCAATGGCCGATAGGCCAGAGAAGTGCCTGGCCAATCGGGTGCGAGTTATGTTGCGGCCCCTTCATCGAAACCATTTACCCATCGTTGGGTCGTTGCTTCGTTGCCGCCGCCTTGCGTCAGTGCTCCGCAGTTGCCAATCGGAGCTTTAGCTCCGAATTCGTAGAAGGGCGAAGCCGTACGTCGCTGCTGCATTTGAATTCGTAAGCGTAAGCAATGCTCGGCGAAAAGCAAACTGCTTCCATCCTCGATTTGTATCGCTAACTAAGCAACGAACGAACGAAACTGATAAGGCTTGCGCGTTTTGAGCCGAATCTGGATCTCGGTGGCTCGGTTCCGGTGAACGCAAGAGGTCCGCGTTTCGGGGCGAGTCTTTCGAGTTCTTCTATTGGCGAGGCGATCGAACTATAGGGGGCCCTTTGTCCGGCTTGTTTTTAACAGATCGTTGTTAGAGCTTAGAGAAAACTATTTGCATAATAACTTGAAGTAAACACAGAGGCAGCACAATGTCAATAAGCTGATATAAAGTTTGAGTAAATAGTAGCACGAAGTAATCAAACTACTAATCACGACATGAATTAAGCTTATAACAAATCCATTGGTTAAACATTAGCTCAAAGTAATCAAGTCCTCGAGACGTCACTTAAGATCTTTTAATTTTCATGTTCCGGTACGTTTCAGCCGACACGCATGCTTGTTTTATCCCGATTCACAGGAGAAGGTCTGTCCGACCACCCGTATGCAGCTCTGTTTTAATGACATTTCATCGAAATCTTCTTTAGATGCTTTTACAGATTTCATCTCTTTTAAACGTGAACTTGAAATTTCACTCTAAGATTCATAGTCATGTAGCATTCCCGCGTGTGTTTGTTCTCTGTAGCGCATGTGCCTCATACCAAGACTGACTTCAGTCGTTCTGAGGCACGGAATAATAAAATATTATTATTATTATTAATATTATTATTATTATTATTATTATCATTATTATTATTATTATTATTATTATTATAATTATTATAGTAACTCGAAGGAACCAAAATAGTAATCATAATGTGACTCGTGCTCATAATGAATTTGTTAGTCTATAATTTTGTCAAAGTAATGTTAAGAGTAATCATGATGTGAATTAGACCGAATCAAAAGAGTGATCAAAATTGAAATTCAGCTGAGAATAAATCACTCGGTGGTGTAAAAGCTCAAAATGATAATGAGAGTGAGGATTTGGTCAGTTGGACCAATATAAAGTCAAATAGGTCACTAGTTAAAGTTATCAAGATGTTAATAAGGCTGATATAGTTATGTGACTAATATATTGGAGAAAGACAAAAAGAAACTACTAAGTTAATTAAGATAATTTAAAGTCAGTTGGGTTAATCGTAACACGGATTAACCACAGGAGTAATCAAACTCGTAGCATAACTTATATGAAGTTGCCTCTGTCAATATTAAGTCAAAGCAATTGACTGTTTAACGAAATGTTTGCTTCTATAAAGTTATTTGGGTCAATAATGGCTATAATCCAAAGGTAATCAAAATATCAAATCAGAGTCTACGAAGTTATACTTTTGTCAATAGTTTCAAGAAGTAATCGAGTGAGTAATAAACATGTTTGTTGAATTTTTATGTAAATTGTGTTATTAATAGGTCGAAGTAATTAGATGTGGAAGCGATTTTAAGTCACCGGTGTCAATATTAGCGTGAATAAATAAAAATAGTAATTACAAATTGCAATTGCACTTATACCATCTGAACTGTATCAACATTAAGTCGAAGTAATGAAAAAGAGTAAACAAAAAAATGAAAGACGTTTGCAATTCCCTGTAATGCCGAATTAGAGCGCAGCTCTTGAGGAAGAGGAGGGAGGGTAAGGAGAGGAGGATATCTTCTCGTCCTCCTTCTCCGCCTCCTCCTCCTTTTCCTCTCCCTCCTCCGTACCCTCCTCCTCCCACCTCCTCTCCCTCTCCTCTATCCTCTTTCCTTCTCTCCTTTCTCCTCCTCCTTCTCCTCCCTCTCCCTTCCCCTCCCCATGACGTCACTCGTGACCCTCATGACGTCACACGCGACGTCACGTGTGACGCCATTATGAGAAACGTCCCATAATGCAACGCGCGGTTACGCCGACGGCGGCGGCGACGCCGACGCCGCTCAAGCCGGAAACAGGGAGCCTAAGAGCTGCGCTTTAAAAGTTAATTCAGCTAAAGTTGAGGTTACCAAAATAGTAATCCATACGTCAATCGCGCGACTAGAAACTCCAAGTGATCACTATATCAGTGGTCCGAACAAAATATAATTGTATAAATAATTACTTGAATTTATCAAAAGCGTGAGTAGAACAACCAGTGAGGACAAAATGGGGCATGTATATAGGCAGATTAAATTGACCGACCGCGGGAATAAATCGGGTACTGCTGGGATTAAATTGAATGGCGTTTGAATTAAACTCAATGACACTCGTATTAAATTGACCACCATTTGGATTAAAACGAGCGGGAAAGCCTGTTGAAGAGACGAAGATGGTAACAAAGATAGGCGGACTGGGCATTTTATATTGATCTGTAGAGGTACTGTTTACTCGTAAAAATGGGAATAAGGCCCTTTATATATATTTTTAAATATTTCTCGCCCGCTTCGTTTTATTTAAAGCTCAAGTTTCACATACCTTACGGGTGTTTGCCGTTGTGGATCTGCTTCCAGGTTACGGATCATGGCGATACGGACACATGAGGCACGAAGTGTAGGGCCGATCTCGGCCGCAAGTAGAAATGAAAGACCGCCACACCTCCCCTCCTAGCTTAGCATTCGTCACCGGGAATACTGGAGACTTGAGAGTATCGTCAAGCCTGCCTGGTTGCCAAATGCCATATTACGAACATAAAAAAACAATCCCTTTACTCATAGCCTTTTCTACAATGACAAAGCCTGGCAGACAGCCACGAGACGCGGCCGCCGAAAGTGATAAGGTAGAGCGGAAGACAATGGATGAGAGGAGAGCCATGTAACTGGCGCCCCGCGGCGGCGAGACGACGAAACACAGCATAGTTGTAAACCCGAGACTGGGGATACGGACAAGCGACAAAACACAGAACGACACAGACGAAGTCTCAAACGCAGCTACAGACTTGTATCTCACAGGACAAACATATATGTCAAGGCCCGTTCACACAGTAGCGTTCGGAGCGACCACTATAGCACGAACGAATGCAACCGCTCCGACTTCAACGACAACTGTACGCGACGTGTGCACACACATGGAACCGCATGCAACCAAACGAATCAACAGCCAATGAGAAACGAGCTTCAGCTCTTGCTCCTAGCCAATAGTAAGCAATCCAGCTACGCTTACAAACATGGCGGACGGTTTCCAGCCCGACGCGAAATCCTCACCGGAACAGCAGGAAGTGTCGGCTACGGCGTACAGTCACGAAGATCTGCTGTGCGCCTACAATAGCTGTGTAAAGGCTGGTTCAGACATCTGAAACGAACCCGTTATTCACGACTGCGTCCGTTGTGACCAGAGCGACCGCTCTGCGCCACGCGTCAACCACTGCCACAAGCGCAGCGGGTCGGCAGCACGGCCGCCATTTCTCCGCCGCCGTCAGCTGGTTCAGCGGTGCCTCTAAAAAGAAGGGGACGCGCTGCCACTCACTTGCGTAACAGAAAATAGACAGACCGTCTTCTATGACCTTAAACTCTTTTTTTGTTGTTTTTTGTTCAGGATACGCTTGCAGGGTAGTGCATTAAAAAAAGAAAAAGATGCAGTACGCCGTCTTGCAGAATCACGACTTTAATACACGACTTTGCCAACAGTACAAATCTCGCCACACGCCTTTTCTACGATCATAAAAGGCGATGCAATTTTAGCAGCGATACAGTAACGTAGAAATATAATTTCGTGATCAGATAGACGTTGCGAGCGTTCAGGATTGCTAACACTAATCACCTTTCTCGGGTGATGAAAACGCGTGAAAATTCGCATCCTTTATACGGTACGCACCAGTAATACCTTGAACTTGAGCACACGCGTGGAATGCGCCAAAAAAGAAATCCGGGCGATGTTCGAGGACACGAATGCTAAGAAAGCACCACTGTAGTCGAAATAAACAAACACGACGGCACGGGCGTTTCTGCTGTCTTGAGAGTGCCGTCACGAGATCGCTGCACGAGTAGGTGTATCTTCCCTTCTAGTACGTGCTGGGTTATCATAGCGACACACGACGAGGATTCACAGTCAAGGATAGCGCTTTTATGGGGAACGATGAGAAGTTTTCACCACGCCGTCCACGTCGACGATCACCACCGACGCCATGTTTGCGGACTGAAGGAGCCTGGCACGACCGGCATGCAACGCGCGCGACCGAGCTCTCCTCGACCTGTGATTGGCCTGTCGCTTCCGTCGTTCCCGAACGTAAGAAAAAGTTCAGCCCGGCTCAACTCCTTGCGTTGCGAACGAACACGAACGAAACGACCGTTTGGCGCTTCGTTGCTATGGTAACTCGTCGTTCCAACCGGTTGCATTCGTTCGTAAGCGCAGTGGTCGCTCCCAACGCTACTGTGTGAACGGGCCTTCACTCGCCACCCTTTGTCCCCCTCTTTTGCTTTCCTTTTCCCAAAACACCTACCTCTTCCTCTTTCTTTCCCAAAACCCACAAACATTCCAGTAAAAAAAAAATTTCAGACGGCGTTTGTTTAAAGCTGCCGACAGATCCCGTGTCAACAACATACACCGCGACATCTCAAGGTCACTCCGGCTCTCCAAAAGGCCGTCTGAAGTTTTTTTTTTTACTTGAATTTTTGTGGGTTTTGGAAAAGAAGAGGGAAGGGGTAGGTGTTTTGGGAAAAGGGAAAGCAAAAAGAGGGGGACAAAGGGTGGCGAGTGACATATATGTTTGTCCTGTGAAATAAAGTGTGTAGCTGCGTTTGAGACTTCGTCTGTGTCGTTCTGTGTTTTGTCCCTTGTCCGTATCCCCAGTCTCGGGTTTGCAACTATGCTCAATTTACACCAGCTAGCCTGCACCCTCACCATTGCTTCATTACGAAACACACTTGTCCCGTGCGATGGAATGTCCGCTCGTACTCCTCGCGTTCCTCGTGCTACATCCCTCACTCCTGAAGCTCTCATACCCCAACCACGGGCCAGTAATACCTATACTCCGTTTCACCTCATGTTGTACCGCAGAGAAGGCTAGAGGCGCGAGTTCATAGCATTGGGAGCTGCTCTTAACACACGAGAGCTGGTGCCGCCGAGATGTGCCCTAGAGCAAGGAGCTCGCGCTTGTAGCCCTTTCCTGTGGTACATCATAAGGTGAAACAGAGTATAGGATGCTTCAGAAGGTCATAGACGCAGGCTCTGTTCTTTCTTCATGGAAACACGCATTCATCACCCCTGTCCACAAGGGGGTGGACTGCGCACTGACCTTATTGAGTCCTACCGCCCGACCGTCTCAACATTTGTCGTCTGCAGAACCCTGGAGCGAATTGTTAACAAGAAGATCCTGTGCCACCTTGAGGAGAACAGCATTTTGTCAAACGCCCAACATGGGTTTCGGCCCGGAAGGAGCTGCGAGACAGCACTGGGTGTCGTGATCCAGACTGCAAGTGCGTCGCTTGACAACCGCACGCCCTGTGAAGTGGTGCAATTGGATTTCGAGAAGGCATTCGACCGCATTGATCACCAACTCCTGCTTCAGAAACTCATAGAGGCAGGTATCAAGGGTTCTCTGCTCCAATGGCTGCTTAGCCTGGTCACCGGGAGTACACAGCGCGTGCTGTTCCACGGTTCTGCATCAACCTCTCGTGTTGTTTTTTTGGGGGTCCCTCAGGGCAGTGTACTTGGCCCCACCCTGTTCTCGATATACATCAATGGGGTCACAAAAGTCCTACACTCCACAGCAATTTTGTACGCTGACGACCTGACACTGATTAAGCCCTTAAACTCATCTCGGTCCTACCTCGAACTTCAAGCCGACCTAGATGCTTGCCACATGTGGTCTATAAGCCACCTTCTGCGACTCAACGCTAAGAAAAGTGTGGCAGTGACACTCACCATAGATACAAAGAGCACGACCCCCCGCCCCTTGTTTTGGGCTCCGTTCCCCTCCAGCGGGTCTAGAGCACTACTCTGCTGGGGGTGAGTTTCGACAACCACTTGAGCTTCGGAGGCCATATAAGGAGCATTGTTACAAAGGCGCGTCGGTCACTAGGCTTTGTAACACATGTCCCACGTGGCATGCCACCGAGCGCATTCCGGCACCTATACACGGGATTGGTGCTACCCCACCTAGAGTTTTGCTCATCTGAGTGGAGCCCCTCCCATAATTCCCTCAAACAAGCCCTGGAGAGTGTACAGCGCACGGCTGCTTACACGCTCTAAAGGCGCAGTGTGTCTCGTTCCACGCTCTCACCCTACAGGGACATATCTACGACGGCCCTCCTACAGGGAGCTAACTGGCGCAGCCTTGCACACAGAAGAGACGTGGCGTCCATCCATCTCTTCTGCAACCTGATGGAAACCCCAATGAAGCCCTCAGACGCTCCTCGCTTCAACTCCCGCACCGGAAAGATGCAGCCACTCTTGGCACGTACGACGCCACCTCGAGTCATGCTTGATGCGCGCAGCCAGGAATTGGTGCTTTCTGCCCCCTGAGCTGACTGGAGACATATTCCCGATGACCCCGAGGACATTAGAGCTCTCTGCCGGCAGGCCTCAGGTGTGTTTCCATAGGCCTCTGCCCCTCCCCCCTCCTCGTTTTCCGTATGTTTGTATTCATCCGATTTTCACACCATTACGCATTGCCATCTGTACATATTCATGACTGTTCAACCTTGTATTGTGCGGCGTCGCAGACCTCTACGATATGGGCCATCGGCCTTTCTGTGGCGTCGTGGGTGTCCTGAGCCGGAATAAATATTATTATGATTATTATTATTACCGCTTCTTTCTCGTCGGGTTTGAAAACCATGTTTCGGAGCCTCGCGGCTGCGAAAGCTGTGCGCTGACGACCAGACTCCCGGAGAAATGCTCTGTGCTGCCAGATCCTCGCGCTCCAAATCTGCGACCGGGCACTGTATGGCTCCGTCGTCGAACTGCCAGGCTTTGTGAGTATGGAGGAGGCTATGCTTTCTTAACAGAGAGCTTCAAAAACGTCGAACGCAAGATTTTTTAAGCGGCCTTTTGTTTGATGAGAAAAGAAAGATTTATGGCGAGGCACCGTGACCGAACAACATCGTGGGAGGGATCGCTCTTTCGGACGACCGAAATTCGCTACCGAAATTGATCGTGCTCCTGCAATCTAGATTCCAGTAAAACAACAACAACAAGAAAGAACGCCGCGCGTGGGTGCCACTAAGTTAGAACGGCGGTGTTTGTGCCCGCCTGGCAGGCAACAAAAGGCGCCACTGAATGCGCCCGAGGAAGCTCCCCTGGCTCACCCGACGTCTTCACTAATAAAAAGGCGCGGGCGGGTCAACGGGTCGCATCCAATTTAGCGGGCGCACGGAGGCTGCAGCGGCGCCGCAAGCAGAAATCTTGATTAAGGCCGCGTCGCCCGCGGTGCTCTGTCAAGAACCTCGGGAATGGGGTGCGCCTCGGGAGACGTCGTCCCCGCACCGACGTGGCTCGACACAGTCGCCGCCCGCGTCCTCCGTTCCCGACCATCCCGGAGAAGATTCTAACCACTGGCTCTGGATCGTAGAGCTCGAGCTGCGTCGGTATACGGCTTGCGCCTATGAGGTGCGTCGGTACGCGGCTTGGCACCTGGAAGACTAGGCCTGCGCATGACGTCATCTGTAGTGGATCCCCGATCCAAGACTGAAGCTTTGCTGAAGCTCGGCGAAAGTGAAGGCCCGAACGCAAGCCGGCCTTTGAAGGCGTTTGAGGACGGAGCGGCGTCTTTGCGGCCAGGACCGGCTGCTTCCGGTACGATGCGTGTCCTTCGCAACGCCTCGCAACCCGCCGCAAGGGACTATACTTTGGACGCGGCAGTAGAGGCAGCGGGTTGCCTTAGACCAATCACAAGTCGAGAAAAGAAAGAAGGGTCACGCGTTTGCTCGCGCCACTAGGTGAGGCGTATCCGATTCTCCGATCGCAAAACGAGCATTTCGTTTTGGGGATCGGTGGGGACTCCTTTACCGAAGCATGCGATGTTTCAAGCTTGACAGAATGCCGGGGAAGCCAACGGGATTGTCCCAAGATCTAACACTTGGACGCTGCCGCCGGGCGCCGCTATGTTGCCGTGAATTTCGCCTACTATTTGCGGCAAGAACAGAGCCGTTTATACTGAGAGAGTTTGGCCTTTTTAAGGATATTTTGACAGTCTGGCAACCACAGCAGCGTAGTCTGACAACCGGGGATGACTGATTCGTCCGCCATTTTGCTGGCTCTGACTCATAGGAACTCTATGCGATTCTCAGGAATAAAGAAGAGAAAGAAGTAACGCCATTTTGTGTTATCGCGAAATCCGCCAGTTCTAGCGGGCAACAAGCTCCGCCCATTGGCCAAACTCTCTCAGTTAACGGCTCTGGGCAAGAAGTTTGGGTATCACCGCCTGGAGGAATTGTTTTACAACCCAGATTGAGGATACTTCAACTTCCTACACTGGTGCAAGCGTGTGCAATGCCAAGCTTCTATGCACTATACTGCGTGCGTAGCACGTGCACCAACCATTGTGAGGAAAACGGGAACCGCCCCTAGCGATCTTCTCACCGCGAATCGGTGAGCCGCTAGCGACGATAGCGTGTTCTTATTGCCTAGTGACTGAGGTTGAGTGCGTTTCAACACACCTGTCTGTACAAGCTGGGCACAAGCTCTCTTTGCAACGCAACGCGTCCGCTTGCCGCTACAGAACGCACCGCAATAAACGACAAATGTGCGTTGGGGCCTTAAAGAGATACTGCAACGAAATTTCGGCGCTTATTTTATGGTCTATATGTGTTCAAAGGAGCAGTATCACATCGAACACACCAATATCTCGTTAAAAAAGTCACGAAAAGGAATTTTAAAACGAATTAAACGATTAGCAAAGAGCACCTGGTGGATGTCGCTAACGCCTCGTTTGTAATGCCCGTCTAGGAACCTTGAGAGGTAGTGACGGTTGTTGTCTCGCCTCCGGCCACGACGAGAGAAGAGGGGAAGGAGAAACTCCCCTCTTCCCGAGAATCCCTTTTGTGTGTCCCAGAAGCAGCTATTGTGCCCCTACAAGATTACGAAAGATTAACCCGTCACTCAAGATTCGTTCAAAAGCTGCCGCTTCGGTGGCTGGAACGACTAGGCCATCCCCTCGACGTCAACCTCGCCGTAGCGTGCTCGTCCCGAGACGACCTACGTCATGATTGCGTCGGATGTCACGTGCTCTAAGCTGGGCCTTCTCCGAGCGCTTGCTAGAGTGGGCCGTTTTTAACAAAAAATACAGCCATCAGGCTCAAAATACAAACGTGCGATTGTCATTTACGGATATTGTGGATCATATTCAACCTATTTTTGAACAAGACGGATATATTTCAAATTTCGTTGAAGTATCCCTTTAAAGAGATACTACAACTGAATTTCGGCGCTCATTTTTTGGTCTATATGTGTTCAAAGGAGCAGTATCACATCGAACATACCAATATCTTGTTAAAAAAGTCTCGAAAGGGAATTTTAAAACGAATTAAACGATTAGCAAAGAGCACCTGGTGGATGTCGCTAACGCCTCACTTGTAATGCCCGTCTAGGAACCTTGACAGCTAGTGACGGTGAGCGTCTCGCCTCCGGCCACGACAAGAGAAGAGGGGAAGGAGGAACTCCCCTCTTCCCGAGAATGCTCTTTGTGTGTAGCACAAGTCGTTATTGTCCCCCTACAAGATTATAGAAGATTGCCCCGTCACTCAAAATTCGTACAAAAGCTGCCGCTTCGGTGGCTGGAATGACTAGGCCATCCTTTCAAAGTCAGCCTCGCCGTAGCTTTGCTCGTCCCGAGACGACCTACGTCACGATTGCGTAGGATGTCACGTGGTCTCCGCTGGGACTTCTCCGAGCACTTGCCAGAGTGGGCCGTTTATAACGAAAAATACAGCCATCAGGCTCAAAATGCCAACGTGCGATTGTCATTCACGGATATCGTGTATCGTTTTCAACCTATCTTTGAACACGACGGGAATATTTCAAATTTCGTTGAAGTATCCCTTTAAAGAGGTAGATATGTCCGTCTTGGCGTTGCCACGTGCTGCAGCATCGCGCTCGTTGTGAGACACTGTGCGACAGGCTCACTGCGATGGCAGCTACACCATTTATATCAACTAGGAATATGTTTCTCTTTTCTTTTTTTTTTTTTTTTGGTGGGGGGGGGGTTTGGTGGTATTGCCTGGGTGCAAGGTTATAGGTGAACCAAAATGAGTTGCTGGGCGAGTTGGATAGACATCTTGACACCGTCTTTCTTTTTTCTGGCTGTGACAACCAGTACCCGTTGGGTCACCGTCAACTTTGTAGATCACATCTGAATAATTGTACATAGATATATTCACTTGGGTTACTTAAAAATGCAAATTGTCATTCCGTTAAAATGGCCCTTAGAGAGAGGTTAATAATTGTAACTTCCTCTCCCTTCTTTAATTTAATAATATTACCGCACTTGACACCTTTCTTCTCTTTAACTACCTCATTATTAAAACCTCAGTTGTGAGTCAGCGCTCTTTCCTTCCTATTGTCTCTTCCTTACGTACCTTATTTGAGCTGTTTAAGTCAAGTTAAAGGTGAACACGACGATGAGTTTTCGTCGGTGGCTTCTTTCTGTGATTCCTGGCAGTGACGTCCTAACCACGATTATCAGTTGCTAACGACAGGTTCAGTGAAGTTTGTAAAAGCGCAGTCAAAGCTTGGACACAACCAAAGCTCAGAATGTGAGATTAGTCTTACTTCTGTCCATGAGGCCATAATTAAGCCTACTCGTGGCCACACGGTGGGCGTTCGAGCAATGATAAAAAAGTCAACCACGGAGACCCTTTGGTCATGAACGTTGCCTGCGGGAGATATTCATACGTCGTCATTAGCACTAGCTGAGGGTGAAGCAACTTATCGTGTGGCACGAACGATAGTTTTGACGGCGCGAAAGAAATATGGCCGAGGCTCGATTTTGCACGCGCATAACCGCAGAGCCATAGCCTCCTCTATACTGACAAAGAGTGGCAGATCGCCACGAGACGCGGCCGCCAAAAGTGAAGAGGTAGAGTGGTAGACAACGGATGAGAGGACAGGCATGTAACGGGCGCCTCGCTGCGGCGAGACGCCGAAACACACTTGTCCCGAGCGAATGAATGTCCGCTCGTGCTCCTCGCGTTCCTCGGGCTACCGCTTCTTTTCTCGTCGGGTTTGAAAAGCATGTTTCTGGTCCTCGCCGCTGCAAAAGCTGCGCGCTGACTACAGGCTCCCCGAGAAATGCTCTGTGCTACCAGATCGTCCCGCTCCAATTCTGCGACCGGGCACCCTATGGCTCCGTCGTCGAACTGCCACGCTTTGTGAGTAAAGAGGAGCTATGGCAGAGCATAGAGCGGGCCGCCAGCGTGCCATTTACGACGAGAGGAGTCCGCATGGACTGCGTTGTTTACCAACTCAATGTCCGGTGTCAACGATTTGCAACACGCTGCCAATGTACGTTTACGCCCCAACTGACTTGATGCTAAGTTTTTGCTTTTCCAATAAACCGCAAACGTCACGCCACGTAACCAAAGCTTCTGCCGGTGAAGTGGCACATGGATCACACATGGTCAGTCCATTAATTTTTTTACTATTCCCCCTCCATGGTTCACGAACCGTATGTCCCGATTAAAAGGTTTAAAACGTTCAAACAGAAGGACGACACAAGAGACACGAAGAAAATAGGATAACGCCTGTCGTGCCCTCTTCGTTTCTTCTGTGTCCTCGTTTTGTGCGCGCTATTTAAACCTTTTAGTTAGTTTGTACGAATCAGCCCAAACCGAAGTTGCAATGAACGTGTCCTGCTTCCCCTCTTTTTGGTGTCTTATAACGCGGGCATTTACACCACCAGGAACAGGGGCAAACCCCACGGGCGGCCCTTACCAAGTGTCGATCAGTTAATAAACCATAAACGGACGTTCCCCCGCCCCTCTAATTTCGTGTGACACATGCAGATACAAAAACATGTCACGAACGCAGACTGTTTTTGAAAGAGGAGCACGAGGGGCAGTTATGCTGAACTTGCTGCCTCTGATGGAACCCTGGCGAAAGCTTCATGGTCCACTCGAAGCAGTCAATGCAAAACCGGGTCCAGAGTTGCGGCGTCGACTCCACGCGGTCAGCTTAAACCTCCCTCTTTGGTCTAGTGCACATTCGAGACTCGGGGTGACACTCAGTGGTGTCGTTTCTTGGCCTAAATTACTTCTCTTCCTCTCGATAACACTCTCCGTCTCGGGGTTAGCGGCTCGCATGTTGTCATCGTGTTAAGCTTGATTCACATGACACGATTTTGCTAGCGATTTCGCAGCTGCCGCGTCGAGCCCCGAAGCCTCCACCACGCATTTTTTTGCCACACGAGCGACGTTGCGATTACAAAATTAAAAGCCAAATCGCGCCACGTGAATCAGGCACACTGCATGTAAGATGGCGGATCTGTTTTGGAAGCACGCTTTCTTGAAACCAGGAGCATCGAGGATAGCACCATTTTTTAAATCGTGTATTGCAACAAGTGGATTCGGCCATTGCCCTGAACTGAACAAGAAACATTTTCACGATGTCTATCTGGATTCGCTGCCTGCTTTATAACCGCCTTGTTTGTCGCACACACAGGAGGTTTTGAAATGTGCAGATGCCCTGCGGCGGTAGTTTTATCGCTTGGAGCATAAACCCTTATGAGCGGGCGTGTTTGTGTAGGCACTCCATTCAACAAAATTTTTCTTGTGTTCCTAGATTTCTTGTATTAATATTATATAGCCTATTTTGACCAACGACGGTTGGACGTTGAAGATTATAGCTGATGCATTTTCGATAATCGCATTAGCTAACACGGAGTTAAAGCACTAATTTTATAGCGCCTGAGCTGCAGTCTTTCCTTACTTTTAAGGAAAACTTTTGTTCCTGAAAAAGATTTTTTAGGGGCAAAGATTAGACCGCAGTCACCATTGTTTGCCCGCAATATATATTTAATGTTACCACTTACTATTTTTATTTTTCTCAGTTTTAAGGAGACTCTCGAATGAGCTCTAAATACACCAAGGAGATCAACGACGAAAGCAACAATTTCATCGCGCCTTCGCTGAGTCGTTGAAAAACCGTTCAAGCGCCCGTTCCTGGAACTCGCAAAGCCAATATACGGATTCGGATGAAGAGCACGGCCGACTGAATGTATTGACAAAAAAAAAAAAAGAAGATTAAAAACAAAACAAAATTAAAAAAAAGCAAGCGTTTTTTTCTTTTGTTTTCTTTTTTTGCCAGTTGGTTGGAGCCGTCGCGCTTCAAACCTGGAGCGAACCCCATCGGCGTTCCGTTCCTCGCTCATCGCGAAAGAAGAGCATTGTCGGCCACTTGGCCGACACTCGCCTAATCGGGTTATCCCCCCTGTCCCCACGAAATGGTGCAGAATCTCATTTTCCGAGTCGGAGCGGCCCGGTCTGGAGCGTCGCCTTTCGAGAAAGAGACAGGGAGGAGAGGGCCGTGTCCCGCTTCCCCTGGATGCAAAGGGGGCCCCGAACCCCGGTTCACTCTGCGAAATGCGCCCGGGAGAATTCGCGACACGTTTTTCGATTTCTCCGGCGGGCCGCAGGTGGCATGTTGCGTGCGTCGGCATGCGCGTCGTCGGCAGACGGGAAGTCGTCCGGGCGCGCTCAATGGCCTTCTAAGCGGTGCTCTCCCAGCCCTTTCAACGGAGCTCCGAGAGGCCGATTCGGGGAACAGGTTGGGAGAGAGTCGGCGTTTCTACGCTCAATTGTGGCAATTGAAAAGTCTTTCATTCGATCCACCAATTCGAGCGTAACGGGGTTTTCGGCACATGCGGGAGGAGACAGATATTCCCGGGGCTCATTTGACACCATCAGATACGTGGGCACGAGTAAATGGCAGATGAACGTCGCGTGAAAATACCACCACAGGCTAAAGCCGGTGTCCGTGGCTGATTCCGTTGTTGCTGAGAGAGTGCTCACCACAAGATCCATCGACACGTTCTCAACCACGATCGGGC